>JALIZH010018452.1:0-14912 GCA_030522465.1 Rhipicephalus appendiculatus
CGATGGAGGCGAAATGGTAGAGGCCCGTGTACTGTGCGATGTCACTGCATGTTAAAAAACACCAGATGATCTAAATTTTCGGAGCCCTCCACTACGGCGTCTCTCATAATCATATCGTGGTTTTGGGTCGTTAAACCCCAGATAGTATTATTATATTCAAGCAACGATACGCCGACTGGCCCAACATAACGTATTGTGAAATTGTTTCAGGTGAAATTTTACATGAGGTCGGTACTTTCGCTATGGCTTGGACCTCGTTCACCGTCTGTTCCGGATAGACAACCGTACGTAGCTGTGTTTTCCGCAGGTGTTATCACAAATGGCATTCCCTATCATGAAAATTTTTCATGCGGAAATCAAATGAGTATGTGTGTATGTATTAGGAGTGCGCGATTTTAGTTAATTTTCGAGTTGTGTAGAATAGCAATCCAACAGTGATGACACCGATGCTAATATGAATACTAAGCACACAATGTTCTATTTCTTTTAGAATACTCAAACAATGGTTTTCGAGAAAGCCCTAGAATAACATAACGTTTTGTTTGAAGCTAGCATTTACAGATTTAACGCGCAATTTTAATGTTATTTTGAGCAGGGAAACAACACCGTTTCGTTGTATCTGAGCTCGAAAGTTATATATTCTAAGCACAACGAACATCGTCGGAAACAGCATTAGGTATCAATAAATGTTCCAACATTAGGCAGAGTTACCTAAAAGTAGGCCAAAAAAGGGTGCTGCACATGCGCTACTTTGTGCCTCGAGACATACTCGATGCAAAAAAAATAGGGAGTAGAATTCAAGCTCCGCCTCATATGAAACGGGTGACAAGTGAAGGACAGTGTCGAGTACACGAAAACCTACTCTTTCATAGGCTTTAGAGGCTATTTTTCGTAAAGCGCAACGGCAGATGTACAGGCGTGAGCAAAAGTGTGCAGACCACGGGATCGCGTGGCCGAATGCATCGACGCGCCATCTAGCGACGTGAAGCGTGCTGCGGGCGCATGCATCGGCGCATGCGCGTCCAGTCCTATCCTCTCATGCCGCTCTGTCTGACGCGGTTACCGCGCTCATAGCCAAAACGACAACTGTGCGTCGCTTTCCTTGCTCCATAGAATCTGCATTGGAATCTGTGTCGTTCATTTACGCAGCGGCTGCGACGTGGCCGGTTCAAGCGCGGGGCTCGCGTCGTTTTCTACACCGGTTGATTAGCCGAAGTAAGCATAGCTGGTATCGCATAACCTGATGAAGCCAAGCACACAAAATAGAGTACCTCGGGTAGGCTTCGATGTCACACACATTAATCACTAATAATTATAATTAGTGGTAACGCTAATTACATCTAATTAAGCTTAATGAGACTCGACTCGGTCAGGAGTAGTTAGTACATTCCTGAGCTCGGGTTCTCTGAGCTCATGAGAATTCGACTTTAATTACTTTAATTGGGTTTAATGAAATATTGCTTAATTAGACCTAATTACGATACGATTAGTTTGATGATACCATGATCAACCACATTTAATCAGATTTATCTATACTTACCTTGACCCTGCCTAATTAGGTTAGTTATGCATAATTAGCGTAATTATGTCACGTGAAACTCCAGTATCTAGGGTGTCTTTGGTTGGATCTCAGGCTAATTAATCAAGCATAATTAATATTCGCCTTAACTAACACTAATTAGACGTGAATGAGCTTAATTAGTTTGAAGTCGATAAGGAGTAATTAGTATCTTCTTGGGCTTGGCTTCTCTGGGCTCATGAGAAAGTCGACTCAGATTAATTGGCCACGGTTAGGTTTGCCTTATTTAGGCTAATTTCGCTCGGCTAAATTAAGAAATAGTATGATCAATTATGCTTAATTAGATCTGGCTATACTTATACCTCGACTCATCTGGGCTCATCTAAGCTTAACTTCGCGTAACATGAAAACAGCAAGCTGGACTAGGCTTAATTAAACCTACTTACGCCTGAGTTCATTAGGTGATACCGTGCTCAAGTATTAGTTTCGGCTATACTTACTTAGACTTAACTAGGATCATTTAGTTTAACTTGGGTTAACGCGACAAAGGCTAGCTGGGCTGAGAAAACTTAATTTTGTGTGCTTGGCTGCAGCTTGTTCGATGCTAGCTATGCTTAGTTCGGCTAATCAACTGGTGTAAGAAACGACGCGAGCCTGGCGCTTGAACCGGCCCCGTCACAGCCGCTACGTAAAGGAACGGCACAGATTCTGTGGAGCAAAGAAAGCGACACCCAGTTGTCGTTTCGGCTGCGAGCGTCGTCACAGCGTCAGACAGAGCGACATGAGAGGCCAACTGATACGATGCATTCGGCCACGCGATCCCGTGGTCTGCACACTTTTGCTCACGCCTGTACGTCCTGCGACTGGCACTCGGTCACATAACCTACCAGTGCCCACAGCCTCCGGCCGACGCCGTCTCAGCGCAAGTTAAAGGCAGACACATGAATTTATCGACTGCATCAAACTAGCGGCTCCGGCCGAACCATGGTAATTGTCGGCCTGAAGAAAATGTATCGTAAACCAATTTGCTGATATCTTCAGTTAGTCTTTGTACAGTGCTGATTCCTCAACTTCCGTAGCGGTTTACACGACCTTCACAATAAAAGAACACAAAAAGCGTAGTTCAGTCAGGCGCATGCTCTGCAATAAGGCAAGAGTTAATTGACACAGGTCGTGACTTATGTAGCAAATTGAAATGGAAACGGTAACAACACGTGTCGTCTGCTAGATCATGTCATCGTGAAACGTGTTCGCCACACCAAGCAGTCTGAAAAAGCGACACGTGTAGTTCAAAAAATTTGCCGTTCACTAGAAAGAAAAAACTTTATAGCCACCTAGTTTCATCTGTGGTTGCACCAATCGCTCCGGGATGGCATTTGATGACGCACAAGAGTTGAAGCATTAGCGAAGGATTTTTGTGTATACTGTGTCGCCTGTTTCTTTAGAAGTATCGCATCCAGGAAAATTGCAGGGAACTTTTGTGGCAGCGGTACCTTCGGTTGCGCGACCTGTCATCAGAAGTTCGAGCACGTTCGGCCGGGACCACCACGAGCCAGGAGTATTCCCCTAATAAGTATCGAACTACAGCCGCCGTGGCTATCCTGACATCGTGCGAACCAATTTCTGCTGTTCTACCAAGTCCATTCACTTCAGCTGCCGGAGTAATGTAGCGACCTTGTGGCTGTTTGATGTTTATTTAGAAGGGGTCTGCTACTGAACCTTCTATTTCCGCAGAACATGGATTGCCAGCGGATGAGCGAGAACGCTTTGAAGACAAGTGGGTGCCAGGTCGAGGCCTCAGAGGCTATATTCCATAAGCACGCCGACAGATGTACGTCCTGCGACTGACACTCGTTCACATAACCTACCAGTGCTATTCATTGTTGCCTTACTAGAAAAGAATATATATATATATACTGTATTTCCGAAAACAGTATTGTAGACCATGCGCTATGTACAGGGCTGGTCAAAAGTTCCCCAGGCCACCATCCCATGTATTCCTATGCAAGCGTGGCCTGGGAACTTTTGACCCCCACTGCACAATTTATCGCCATGTATCCACCTTTGTATCCACGCACATGCTGTGCCATGCCGAGAATAAAGGTGGCACTGACCTCTGTCAAGCCGTCATCGCGGCTTTTAGTCCCACCTGCTTTCACATTCAAAGGAAAGGCAAAATAAAGCTTGATTGACTGATCGATTAATTGATTGATTGATTGATTCACTGATTGATTGATTGATTGATTGATTGATTGACTGATTGATTGATTGATTGATTAAGTACACTGTAAACGCAAACTAGCCGAATTGGGCGTTTTAAGGGCTTAATACTACCTTCATTTGGGACCGTACTCCCTTAGGGAGTATTAAGATCGGTGTAATAAAGTTCTGCGTCCTCAATTTTACTTCCTTGAGAAATTATGGGTATAAAAGGTGGAAGAAAGGAGGTAAATTCACGATCTGACGCCATTTTGTCAAATGGAGTTCAAGGACAGAAAACTTCTATTTCACTTTCTCGGGCATATCTTCCCTTTATTTTATCCGAAGCTATAGTGCTTTCAGTGCTGGCGTGCATGTATGCAACTGCGCGGGCGAAAGAAGTGTTTCTCAAAGTGCTTAATAAATTCATGAACGTTCTAATCAACGATTTCTTCGTCTCGTCGACTGATGCACATTGTTGTACGGAATGCACACTACCGCTGGGCTCGGGTTCACGATGCATTTCGACCACAGAATTACTTCGCTTATGTTGTTTTACCATCAAATCGAAGTTAAACTAAAAGTAGGAGCGTGTACACCCTCGATGTGGCCTGTCGGCACCGCATGCAGTCAGTATACCCTTTTGGATGACGAATTGGGCACAGGCGGTGTGCCTCAACGCACGGAATAAGATCCGGAGAAACGAAAGAAAAAACGCGACTCTCCTCAAGCGGCTGCTCTGAAAGGAACGAAGCGCCTTTGACCTTCGAACGGCGGCGATAAGAGCGGGACAACCATCGCACGCATGCGCGCGCGGAGGGGAAAAAAGAAAGCAAAAAGAAAGAAACGCGAGAAGGGAGTCGCGAGAAACGCGAGAAGTTCCGAAATGACAGCGGATGTTACCGCAGGCTGGCCCCAGCGGCGTGCGTGAGTGATAGCGAAGCGAAGCGGTCATGGGATAACGTCGGTTTTGTGAAGGACGCCTTTCAACTACCCTGCTATGCGTCGATCATGTGTGCACATTTCATGCCGGCAGCCTTACTGTGTTCTCGTCGCGGGACGTGAAATGTGTGGTTTGACGACAGTGCAACATGCACTGCGTGTGCAATGGTGTAGCAATGGCCAGGTGACTCAAGCGAGCAGCAGCTGATGGGCGCGCCGCGTTCGCGGCACATTCAGGAACACAAATGGTACGTAATACTTATGTTTCCTCTCTTTGCGCGACCTTGTCGCTTGGGCAGCAGTAGGTGCTGTTCTGCACATTGCGTCGCGTCAAAAGTGCAATGAAAAGCGAAAAAAGAAAGGCCATTAAGCTCATATAACAAGGATGTGTGATACGTGTTTCGAATTGGCTGACCGCTTGGCGTGGCCAGCCAATTCAAGCGAGTGCGCCTTAAAACTGAATGTTTGTACGACATAATTTCCTTGCTTGCGATAAAGCATGAATGAAGCAGTGCTTCCAGGGAGTATACACTTAAGCAACACACACACACAAAAAAAAGACAGCTGTTATCACGCTGTCATGTGGTAACACATGCATTAAGGCCAGATTTGTTTTCTATTTATTCTGTTCTCATGCGCAGATTATGAGCAAGTAAGAATACTTTTTGACGACAATTTTGCATTGTGCACTTTGTCGTTCACCAACACAAAAGGTTAAATTGCATATCAAGGCGCACTGACATCATGAGCTTGTATACATTTAGCTAGCAAGAATAAGTCATGTTAATGACACCTTATGATGGCCATATGATGTGTAAGACATCACATCAGTTACAGTGTGTTTGATGAAGCACATGCATTTTATGGTATGGTCACTTCATTAGTCACATATCAGCACTAGAGCTTGCCAAGGTTACATGTGCATATTTATGGAATTTAGGAGATGTGTCACTTGGGCAAGGCTAATTTAATCACATTGATATAAGTCAGTTGAATCTGTTGAACCTCGTTGTTGAATCACCTTGTTCCTTCCCTCTGGTTATTTTGTTTTACTTTTTGTTGCCATAGTGTTTATGATCAGCACACAGTATTCTGACTGTTGAGACAATTTCTGACAAGGTAAACAGGCTGGTACTTTGTCCACGTCTTCTATTGTCGTCATTACAAGTGCACTGTTTAATTTTGCCATGAATCAATACCAAGTCGCCCAATCTTCAGTCCTACACAGAACAACAGAACAGCTATGGTTGATGAAGAAGCTAGTGTTCCATGTGTTGTAAGTGATAATAACTGTTGGTGCATAACATCCCAAAGCCACCACACGATTATGTAGAGGTGCCGTAGTGGAGGGCTTCGGAAAGATAGACCGCCTGGGGCTCTTTAACACGCACCTAAAGCTAAGTACGTGGGCCTCAAGCAGTTACGCCTCCATTGAAATGCGTTTAACTCCAAGGTTAATCATACTAAAATTTTTCACCCCTTTACACTACAATGCTAACTTCACTGACAGCTGAAACTACTCGAATGATGGTACACAAGACAAAAGTAAACTTCTGGTGCTGTTTCACATTTCATTACAGTTGTGTACTTTTTGCCCTCTGTACTTTAAGTGAAAAGTTCACAAGAAACTACTTAGCAGCATCTCACTATTGCATTTGTTTCGTGTTCTCTTTAAAGGTCTGCAATAATATAGTCAAGTGCATAGGTCGGCACTTTAAGGGAGTACTCACTCAAACTCACTCACCACAATTTTTTCATCCTTCGCACTCACTCACGTTCACACTCACGTCCACTCACACTCATGAGTACTCACTCATACTCAACTCACCATGTTCAAATGAGTGTGAGTGAGTGTGAGCTGAGTGCACTCATGAGTGAGTGTGCCGAGCTCCATAGGTCGGCACTTTAAGGGAGTACTCACTCAAACTCACTCACCACAATTTTTTCAGCCTTCGCACTCACTCACGTTCACACTCACGTCCACTCACACTCATGAGTACTCACTCACGTTCACACTGACGACCACTCACACTCATGAGTTCTCACTAACGTTCACACTCACATCCATAGGTCGGCACTCCTTTAAGGGAGTACTCACTCAAACTCACTCACCACAATTTTTTCATCCTTCGCACTCACTCACGTTCACACTCACGTCCACTCACACTCATGAGTACGCACTCACGTTCACACTCACGTCCACTCACACTCATGAGTACTCACTCATACTCAACTCACCATGTTCAAATGAGTGTGAGTGAGTGTGAGCTGAGTGCACTCATGAGTGAGTGTGCCGAGCTCCATAGGTCGGCACTTTAAGGGGAGTACTCACTCAAACTCACTCACCACAATTTTTTCAGCCTTCGCACTCACTCACGTTCACATTCACGTCCACTCACACTCATGAGTACTCACTCACGTTCACACTGACGACCACTCACACTCATGAGTTCTCACTAACGTTCACACTCACATCCACTCACACGCATGAGTACTCACTCATACTCAACTGACCACGTTCAAATGAGTGTGAGTGAGTGCGAGTTGAGTGCACTCATGAGTGAGTGTGCCGAGCTATGGTCAAGTGTGAGCCTTTGCCAAGACATCCATATTTCTGGATATGGAAAGCTTAATGGACTTCTTTTCCATTATTTTCAGGAAGACATTTCTGGCAAAGCTGCAAGAGTTGCTCACCCAATTGTTTGTGTACTGTATTCTGGGAACACTCCCCTGTGCCTCACTCTACACTAACGAGGACCTGAAGTGTAATGCAAACCACAGAAAGATATACACACTTAGTGCGAACAAATTACAAAAATAAAGAACCATGCACTCACAGAATGAGTATGAACGTGACTAAAAACGCCATACACGTGTTAAATTTCAGTCGCTAGTACTGCGTTGTCCTGTTCCCTTCATTTCTATTTCTATGTGTGTTGCTGTTTTGTTTTCACTCTTTAACTATGAACTCAATTCCTGACTGCTTTACAGGATCTATAGATTCGTGGTCAAATTCTATTCAACCACATGGCATAGCAAGCCCTAGGATCCAATATGCCAAGCCACCAGCCACTACTTGTAGGAAATTTTTAATTTTAGGCATGTGATTGCCGAATTTCAAGTTGACTTTGCAGCCATGGTAGTGGTATTAACTTTCAATGTGGTAATTATGCGCAAGCCATGAAGTGAGGAATTAAAGATGAAGAACTTTTTAGGTTGCAGATGACAGTGGCTGGCATGGGAATACTGGAAACATAGCTGTAGTAATTATGTATAATACAAGTATTGGTATATTGCAGTTGTGTGATAATGGCGACAAATTCCCAAGTATATTTCTAAAAAACTGCGTTCAGTTTCAGATATTTGTGAGTAAGTATGTGCAGCCATATATGAATGCAATGTTGTCATTTTGCCGGCATGGCTGAACGCCTTTACAAATTGTGGTAAGTGGATCTACAATCAACACCACAGGTCTAGTTCGGACTTTTATGCAGAAAACAGAACTGTATGATGATGTGTGACATGTTTTGATGCCATATGGCAAACTAATTCAATTAAAATCTACAACATGCCTCCCTGCATGGTTCCATATTTTTTTAAAAGTAATGCTAGCCTTAATGTACTAGCTTAGTTGCCTTCATGTGCAGGCTGACACCAAGTTCATTGTAGATCCCATTTCTCTGGATTGTGTTTACATACTAGCACTGTGAAGTGCACATGTCAGTGTGCATTATGATGAGATTTGCCACACTACTTTCATGTTGCTTTACTGTTGTGAATTATATATAGTGCTTGGGCTGTACTGCATACGTTCTTAGTGTTTTGTATTGGGTGTAGGTTCTGTGCAAGAAGATGGAAATGTACATATGCTTACACTGACATGAGAACTGCTACTGTTTTGGTTCCAATAAAATATTGCGAACACTGTTTTTCTTATCATTCTTATCACAGCTGTTTCGTTAAAGAAGACGGCAATACTACGTTTTTTATTCTTGCTACATCATCTATGCCAGAGGAGTGCCACATACACATGGACTTTCACAAGGGCGAAGTGCATGTGCATTAACTTTTTTATTTAACGGGAGACCTACTGCTAATTTGTGGTGGTTGTACTTGACATTGGGGCATGCTTATGCATTCGCTTTAATGCATTTGTGTGATGTTTAACAATAAAGGTTAATTAGTAAGATTGGAGGTAGTCTCCGACTGTGAAAGCAACTAAATACTGAATTTGAGTTAGAGAATCACTGTGTGCCCCGCGAAAGTGCGAGTTGCGAATAAGTGGTAATTGTGGATGTAGATTATCGTTCAGCTACTCTGAAGGCGCTGCTGCACCTGCGTTTGGCTCGCGAGAGTACGCGCGCAATAAATGCACTTAGTGTAGGCGCGTTACAATATCCTTGTAACTCAGGCATGCAGGGTGGGCGCAGCGACAAGCCTTCGTCCCCTCTCCCCCCCTTCCCCCTGAAGAGGCACCCTGAGCACGCTTGTGGGCATCTGCGTGAGTAACTTTTATATGCTATGGGAGTCGTAGCTGTGAGCGCGCCGGTGGATGACGAAAACGATGGACACAGGCACGCTCGCGGCTCGCGCTTAGGAGCCGCTGACAGTCAGTCGCGGCAGAGTTTTGAAATGATAAAGATGTGTTGCTCAGTCTTTCGTCCTTGTCTCTGAGGGCTTCCGTGCGGCGGAAGGCACAGACCCCATCAATGGAAACACAGGCGGTCTCGTACAGCTCAGAACACGCCGCTGCCATGGGACGCGTGCAGCTCGCGGCAGAAACAACGAAGATAGCTCCACATCATACGCCCATGGAATGCACATATGTTCGGCCATCTGAGGATACCTTTTGTCACGGTGGTATCCACGAATTTTGGGCGAGTGAAACAATGTCGAAGTACTCAAGAGGGCACACGTTTACAATTTTTCCAGCGGCACGACACGACGAACCGAATAGTTCGAAGCTGAAGGTGTTTACCTTGGCCTTCGTGACGCTCCTGAGTTTATGTACTGGCCTTGCGAAAGCGCTAACACATGCCGATGCTACGAGAACAAAAGTTTGAGGTGTCCCCGACGGGTTAGTAGCTGCTTTGTAGATATATACCCCCGTGAAAAACTACGCAAGATAGTGGTGTCGCTGTGGTGTAATGGATATGATGTTTGCTTTCAGTGCGTGTGGTCGCGAGTTCGATTCCTGTGTCGTGCGTGCTTGTTTGCATGTGTCATGTTTGTGCATGAATACATCAATGTCCATTTTCTAATATGTCCTAGCGATGAATAGTTGCAAGAAATGTCTCTAAAACGCTAGCATAGTGCCTAAAATACCTTTTTTTTTCTCGCCCTCTCTCGGGCCGCGTATAAAGGGGCGTTTTAAAAGCTCTCAAAAGAAGCAGAAAAACTTCCAATGAACTCCGTTCAAGTCCCCCGAAATGAGTTAAATAAAAACACCAAAGTTACCTCCTAAATTCCCTCCTTTGACTCCGTTTACTTTGTAAACAAACCTTGTTAAGCCTTCTGCACCGCAAATCGACTGTGTATCTCGAAAACGGAGCTGTTTTATCGGCAGTATACGCTTAGCGAAGCCTCATTACTCAAATCTAAATCAAATACCAGCATTATTTGGGAATGAATGAGTTTAATAATGCAGGCCGATGGCTAGAAAGATTCGAAGTGGACGGCTGTCGCTTCAACAGGCACCGCCATCTTGCCCTGCGTACCCCCCATAAAACCTCCTTTGGTAGGGGGGTTTTGCGTAGTACCTTTCGGATGCAAGTTAAGAGCCGGGCCCAAAACTCCCAAACAGGCTCAAACCCGTTTGCTGTGTATGGACAGATATTGCGTACTATACACAATCTCTTTCAGAATATGCGGCCATTTCAATTTGAGTGAAAAATAAAATGTACGGCGCCGGTCAGTCACCGCGGGTCGTGAAAGGGGTCTAAAGCGGGAGGGTGTATTTGCATTTCAACAGTTCATGATCATGTGACATGACCAAAAACGTTACGTACGCTTTCACTGGTAGAGCAGCACATCGCTGCCGGCCATGGCTCTGGCATTAGTGATGCTGACAAAATAGTATTAGAATCGCGAAGCACCCTTGCTCCCCTGTCTCCTTTGAGAAACGGACCAACCACTGACACTGGCAGAACAGCAATACTTATGCGACACGAGGCAGAACCTTGCCCTAATTAACATTATACCGTGCTACCACGGTATAATGGCACGGCATGGCACACATCACTTTATAGGCTGAATGGCGGAAAAATTGCCGACGAACCGCGCGCTGTTTGGGCCATAATAGTCTCTCTCGTCGGTAGCGTTCTTAGTTTGGAAAGGACGCGATGAATCACTTTTTTGTGTCCTCGCTTGTTTGTGTCCTCTTTCTGTGTCCCGTCAGTTTGCGCTGCCAATATTTCAATATGACCACTTTTGTCCACTGTTGTGCTTCATCGAGTTGTGGCGTTCAAGGACTGTCAACGGGGCTCCGCCTTAATTGGCTCTACGTGCCCATATATGCAGCCAGATAAAAATGACGCGGGTATAAAATAAAATTCATGGCATATGAAGTTATAACATCGTGACTGAATCTATCACGTCTAAACATGGTACATTTGTTTCTACAATAAGACGGCAAACTTGGCTGGTTACACGCGCTTTATGGGGAACATATGAAACGAGTCACACAGAAACTAACAAATAAATGTAGGACATGGGCGTTCGTGTCGTCAGTTTATTCGCATGTCCCAGCGGACAGAGGAAGGAAGATGTACGCAAAATGTACAGCGACGTCTTGACGCACTGAAGCCCACGCACTTAGCACTTATCCGCCAGCTCACCCCTGCCTAACTACGGAAGTCACAATTCACCAGCATTTATACGCCAGCTCAATATTTATTAATCAGAGGCGTGAATTACGGAGAATCTGGGGGTGCCGTGACCCTTCCCCACCCCGGGAAATTCTTTCCCGGGAATTCTTTGATAAAAATATCTCACGTGAGTCATCTCTTTCAGTAAAAATGTCCTTACTAGAATCGCAACCACTCATATTTCATATTTGAAGTTACAAGGTCAAAAGGCGCCATGTAGACCACCGATTACCCGAGATACTAGTGTTAAAGAGCATTGACACCAAGCATTCACACAGTTCGAAAAGCCAATTGTATGCTAATGGACTCACGAGTCGGCTCACTCAGACTCAGATTGAGCCGTGAGTCTCAGTGAGTCCAAGTGAGTAATATTTTCGAGAAAGTCTGAGGCGAGTGAGTCCCGCTGGGAAAAATTTACTGAATCTGAGTCCGAGTCAGCCCGGTTGAGGAAAATTTTGGTGAATCTGAGTCCGAGAGAGTCCCGAGAACAAAATATATTTCATGAGTGAGTCTGAGTGAGTGCCACACTTTTTGCCCACCTATGCCTAGAATGCCACTGCAAGTACAGTTGTTCAAAGTGCCCACTACGCCATAATACTTCCTTTCGCGAAATCAGCGAAGCGCCCACTACGCAGCCGTAATGAAACAAGTGAACCTTACGCTCGCTTTGTTGATGCTTTTGCTACTGATGATGACTAAATATGTCTGAGCGCTCTATAATGGGTGAGCCTTTAAAACACCCAATCATTGCGTAGTTTGCAAGTTTTGATTCCTGGCGTGACTCTACGCCTCTGACACCCAATATTATATGCGTTGAGGAGACTTCCTTCCGCTACATGGCATTCATATACTTTTTTTTGGAAGCAGTTTTAAGCAATATGATCGCTCTGGAGCACATCCGGAAAATGCAGATTCCGTGCGATATTTATTGCCAGCGAGTTACAATGATGAACCATTTGACATCTTTCAACTCGTTGGAATGCATAGGCTGTGGAAGACGCGCATGTTTGCTGAGAAACGCCCGAGCCAATAATGTCCTGAACAGCCCACTTCATTCGAAAGGTAACTCAACTCAAGCGAGGTATACGCGCAAACTGAGTTTCAGCCGGAATGGTATGTTGTGTTGGTAAGGTGTTTATCCTTGCCGCCAATCTAGAGCAAAATTGGAAAATGGCCCTTACTTCAGGCATTCGCTCTAGAGATGGAGAATTCTTTAGTGCTGCGTGCGCGTCTGTCTTTTCGCGATACGAAAAGAATGAACATATTAGTTCTCTGTGTGTATTGAATTACTGCCATGTCTATGTTAAATAAATACCATGAAAGAAAAATTGGCCGTGTATCTGCGTGCTTCGCTGCAAATGTCGTCGAAAGACGAAAGTCCTGTGCCGGCCGTACTACTATGTTTTGCCTTGCCTCCGACAGCGCCTAGTCTACGTTGAATTGGCCGCATCTGGCCTGGCATTTTCAGCGCAGCCTAAAAAAATACTATGTCTTTAGAATGGCGTAGCTATGTATTTTCTAATAAAAGAGA
Organism: Rhipicephalus appendiculatus; assembly: GCA_030522465.1. Classification (NCBI taxonomy): domain Eukaryota; kingdom Metazoa; phylum Arthropoda; class Arachnida; order Ixodida; family Ixodidae; genus Rhipicephalus; species Rhipicephalus appendiculatus. The sequence continues at coordinate 13,058 of JALIZH010018452.1, forward strand.
ACACACTACTTGACACCTACATATTAATGTTGCGCCTCAGGTATGCGTAGCATTTGCTTTTTGATCGAAGATGTTCACAAGTATGAACACATGCACCAGTTCAAGATGGCTGGGCGTTCAGAAAGTGGTTACACTTTGGCCGAATAGCTGAATCGGGTTACCGACAGACAGACAGCCAGACCACAATTTTTGCGTTCCAGTATCCCAAGAAAGACTATCGTCCTTTAATAAAGAAAAATAACATTGCTCTGAAGCAGAACACCTGCTACCACGCAGGCGGCCTGGGTTCGATTGGCACTCGAACCGAAGTTTTTGATTTTTTATTTTACTCGCATCTTTCACTATTTTGCGGTCACGGAAAAGATGATTTTTCGCTAACAACTAACGACAATGACCCCGATGCCCACAGCTTCAATGTCCCCCCAGGTCCCATCAAGCTGTTTTGGACAGCTTTTTCCCTTGGGAAACCCCCAACTTTCTTGTGTTTGAAATGAAGTTCAAAGTTCAAACCAACGCCCACGCCAACGCCGAAGTTTCTGCGAAACGAGCCTCGATAATGCCATCGCGTTAATACCAATGCAACGCGAGGCAGAACCATGTCTAGCATTACAATTTTACCACGGTGGTATGTTGTCGCACCTAACTTTATTCGCAATGCCTTACAGACTGTCGGGCCTCCAAGCGGAATTAAGGAGCGTCCTCTCGAAGACGGATCGTAGACGACACAATGGCTGCACTACGCAGTCGCCCCCTTGTTCGGCTGTGCTAGGCCTCAGTGTTAACGCGTTAGCCAGGAAACGAACACTGCGACTTTGCACGTTTCCTGCATCAACGAACAAACTGGGCCCTCCGTGACGCGATAAATCAGAATCATTCTTGCGAGACTCGAAGTTTCCGTGAAGATACGTGGCAACTCGCGCTTTCAATGATAGCCCACAGCGTACACAGATCAGCTTCGCGAGGTTTTCTGTAGCCACGTAGGTTAGTTAAACGTTGTCGTGTGACCATTTCGTTTGAAACTTACCCTGTTTTACTTGCAAGTAGCATTCGTCAATGTTTTTGTAGTGCATGAATCCCATAAAATTGTGCGCGGGAAGTCGCGTGGGCTCGCGATGTGCTCTTCTCTAACTGAGCAATCTCAAACTGTCAATGCTTTAAAATCGGGCGCTTGGTCCTTTGCCAGAAAAGTGCTCTTATGAATCGTGCGACCGATGTTTCAATCATTAAAGTGTGCACTCGCTCCGCGATAGCCATTGAGCGAACGTTCTGAATGCCGTCTTTCGCCTATGTAGCTTTCAGCACTGCGCCGCCTGTCTTTGTACGTTTTTGATAGGTGGCAGCAGACTGGAAGCGATTTGCTTGTTGACCGGTCTCGGGAGCAAAACTGACAAAATGTGCTCCGCGCCCAGACGATTAACATGGTGAGGCGGACTGGTCCAAGTCGTTCGGCGGAGGAAGTTCTTTAGATTGCTTTCAGCAGTGATGTTGGAAGAAGCCATTTTGACGACGAAGATTTTTTACTGGACGTACAAGGCTATGCAAGCGCCGTCAGTGACAGCGACGACGAACGATCTGCTGCTAACTGACGATGACGCGAGTTGCACTTCACGTCCCCTCATGCGTTAAATGTTTTTTTCACGCTCGTATGTCCCTTTGCTTGTGTTTAGTGTGTAATGTCCTTGAGCGTGATCAAAATAAATGCATAGTGTTTCTTGTGCATTGCATGTCGCGCAAGTTATTGTGGATATTATGGAACGGTGCATGCCGAACACACGCTCGAGCTGGACCAGCGAAGCGAAATGGTTAGAGCGATGAAGCGTGTAGTGACTGCCACAATCCACGCTTCTCGGCTAAC
>JALIZH010018453.1:0-44664 GCA_030522465.1 Rhipicephalus appendiculatus
GCTTGGCGCAACCACGTACCCTTAGCCCCCCACACTGACGCTGTTATTCGTACTGTGGCTACAGGTTGCTAGGTGAAGGGTTAGAAACCGCGAACGGTGGCGGTCGGGGTCTTGGTCAAGCCCCGGCCGATGGGCTCCCACCTGATATCAGGTTGGAAGCTCCGGGACCTTGCTGAGAATATGAGGTTGAACCTCAGCCGATATATCCGGAACCCTCTGTTTATACATAACGCATGGCATCTGTTCACTCCAAGAAAAATGATCGGCCTCAGAAAAGAAGCCGCACCGAAGTTCTAAGGAAAGAAAAGTTTCTCGAAACATTCCCATAGTTTCTAGTTGTTCATTCAACTAACGACGAAGAACCAATGACATCGAAATTGGTCTTCAAGGTCGCGAAGTCCCTAGAAAAGACAATCGGCACAGACTACAAAGTGAAAAATCTTGCATCAGGTGACCTCTTGATCGAAATACAGACTAAAGAACAAAGTGAAGCTCTCCAGAAGCCCAAATAAATTGCAGAACAAACAGTCACTGTCACACCACACCGCAGCTTGAATAGTGTGCAAGGGGTGATCTCTGAAAACGGTTGATAAATGAAACAGACACAGATATCCTGGAAAACCTGCGAAACCAAGGAGTCAGCGCTATCCGAAGGATCACTATCCGAAGAGCCAATCAGGAGGTAAAGACAAAACACATAGTGATCACGTTCGACTGCCACAATCTACCAGAAAGGGTAAATGCAGCGTACATAAGTTGTCCTGTCAGAGCTTATGTACCCAATCCAAGGAGATGTTTTAAATGTCAATGGTACGGACATGGCTCGCAGTCGTGCCGAGGAACGATCACTTGTGCAAAATGTGGAGAGAAGAACCACCCATCAGAGGAATGCAGCTCAACAGCCACGAAATGCCCTAACTTTAGTGGACCGCACCCCGCGTACTCGAGATCCTGCGAGACCTTTAAGAAAGAAAAGGAAATCATGCAACTGAAAGTAAAAAAAAATCGCACATATCCCGAAGCCCGCCGAAAGCACGCGATGTTTTCAGGCTCACGCTACGCCGATGCAGCTCGCCGGGGGGCAGAGCGGCGTCTGGTATCTACAGGCTGCCAGTAGAGCTTCGCTGATCTGGCATTGCCTTCGCCCTCCCGTGAGGCGCCGCCAGGCGCTCAAAAAGGCCCCTGCTTTTGAAGCAAGGCCCACAATACCATACAAGACACCGCAAGTGGGTTCTGTTGCAGAATCCGTTGCGACAAGCTCTATCCCTACGGTACCTCTACCTACGGATAAAGCACCACCAAAAAACGCTGCGCCTTCAGGCAAGCAGCTTGAACGAGTTCCTTCAGTGTCCAAGCTTTCCGATGAAGCAATGGACATAACGCCTACTACATCGGGGACGCCTGCCTTGAAACTACTTGGTTTGCCTCTTGGCCGAGGTAAATCAGGTCGCCAGCCAGTCGCTCCCCCTGCAAAAGGGACGTGACTAGATATATCTCTCAGCTCTATTCTTAGAGCAACAAGACAACGAAACGTAAATCTTATATCACCTAGTCCACATCTCAGTGTACAACAAAAGAGTGACGATACTAATACCTAACAAAAAATTGGCCGCGTATCTGCGTGCTTCGCTGCAAATGTCGTCGAAAGACGATAGTCTTGTGCCGACTGCACTGCATGAGCGGCATGAGTACCACAATTTAATAGCTGGGCTAGCCGCTGGGCTCGTTTTTCGGACGTTTTCCGGGCGCGCTTAGACGGACGCCGGCGTTTCTCCGCTAAAATTTGGTCGTCGGTCTTTTCTCTGCGTTCTCTGATCATGTCTTGTAGAGTGGGTCGTATTTCATCAAGCGGCCATATATGTTTTGCCTTGCCTGAGACAGCGCTCTTCTACGATGAATCAGCCGCATCTGGCTGGCATTGATAAAACAGAAGAGGACGCCATCTACAGCGCTACCGGGGAACATCGGCTTGTGTTGAACAATGCTGCTGCCAGGTGGCAGCACCACAGCCAGCCACAGCGTCGAAGTTAAATCACTGGGCGGAGACTTGTTTTGTACACAGCAGCGCCGCGTAATAAACACTAGGATCTTTATAATTACGTATCTATAGATTTTGTTTTAAAGGAACACTGTGAATAGTACTAAGGTATTGATGTTGTGCCTCAGGTATGCGTAATATTTGATTTTTAATTGCCCACGCTCACCCGTATGAACACATGCTTCTTGGTCATGATTGGAGGTCGTAAGGCAGGGGGTTAAAGTTTGGCCAACTAGCTCAATCGTGTGACGTGCCGACAAACAGACAAACAGACAGACAGACAGACAGACAGACCAAAATTTCTCCGTTTAGGTATCCCAAGAAAGACTATCGTCTTTAAAAAATTGCACTCATTGTTCACTGGAACTGCCATGGACTCATGCGCAACCTAGGTGATATAAAATACATTTTAAACCGTTTCTCTCCTTTAGCCTTAGGCGTTCAGGAAACAAATCTGGGTCTTAAAAACACGAACTTTCTTAGACAGTACAAAGTAGCCCGCCGAGACCGTGACACCATCGATCACCTATCAGGTGGCGTGGCAATTATCATGCAATACAATGCTACATCACAACAAATCCGGTTACAAACCGTTTTAGAAGCAGTTGCCGTTAGTGTAGTCTCATTTAAAACCGTAACCATTTGCTCCATATACCTTCCTCCCCATACGCAGGTAACCGTTAGAGACCTGGAGGAACTCGTAGAACAACCCCCAAAACCTTTTATCTTGATCGGCGACTTTAATGCACACAATTCGATGTGGGAAGCATGACAACAGACACCAGGGGACAAATTATAGAAGACTTCATGCTGACTAACGACATCGGTATTCTTAACACAAATGCCCCAACTTATTGCACAGCCAGCGCTGGAAAAATGAGTTGTGTTGACCTACCTTTCTGCTCCTCAGATATCTATCTCCACCTTGGGGAGTGCATGATAACCCATACGGGAGCGATCATCTGCCTTGCCTTATACATCTAACGCAACCAACCCCAGTACCCGCCAAACCACAGCGTTTTTGCGCCACCATCCTATATTTTAACTATGCACCAACTAGCCCAGCAACAAATTTTATTTGTTGGAAACTACACCTAGCAAAGTGGACCCTCTACACCAGGTATGCTTCTCTAGAAGAAGAGTTCGACGAGTGTCTAAGCATAGACGAAATAAACGAATAATTTTCTATGTGTCTCCTCGCAGCGGCATCCATGTCAATACCACAGACATCGGTACTAGCGCGAAAACATCGGAAAGCATGGTGGACAGAAGAGTGCCGTGCAGCGAAAAAAGAAACAAAACAAAGCTTGGGGCGCTTTCAGGAGATATCCGTCGTACGAAAATTTAGTAAACTTCAAACGAGCTCGATCCCAGGCACGCTACATCCGCAAACAAGCGGAAAAAGTGTCTCGGCAAAAATATGTATCGTCTATAAATAGCTCGCCACCAAGCAAAAAAGTATGGGAAGGTGTTCGAAAAATGAACGGAGATTACACAGCATATACCATCCCTTTGTTGACCCCTCCTTGTGTTCAAACCACGATCGAAGATCAGGCAGACATTTTAGGAGGACATTTTGCTCAGATATCAAGCTCATCAAACTACAGTCCGGCTTTCCTGTCGTACAAAACGAAAATAGAAAAACAGAAGCTACCTACCAAAGGTTGTACAAAAGAAGAGTATAACAGCCTATTTACTATCGACGAACTGCAACATGCACTTAGAATGCGAAAGCAAACCGCCCCAGGTCTCGATAACATTCACTACGCTATGATCCGGCACCTCTCTGAAAGCGCAGCGTACGCGTTACTTAAGTTTTTTAACATGGTGTGGGTTACAGGCAAAATGCCTCTAGCATGGAAAAAGGCTGTTGTCATACCTTTCTTGAAGACGGGGAAACCACATACTCTGCTCAATAGCTACCACCCTATAGCTCTAACAAGCTGCATAGCGAAATCATTGGAAAGCATAGTAAATGTCAGGCTCATGTTCATCCTCGAACACAGTAATTTGCTAGACATTAACCAGAGCGGTTTTAGACAGACGCGATCAACATTAGATCACCTTGTCCGGCTAGAACGCACAATACGAGAGGCATTTATACATAAGCAACAGTGCCTAACAGTTTTCTTTGATTTAGAAAAAAGCGTATGACACTACCTGGAGGTTCGTAATTCTACGTGACTTGGCCGATATGGGTATAAGAGGCAGAATGCGAAGCTGCTTATGTGATTTTCTTGTAAATCGCACTTTTCAGGTCCGAATTGGCTAGGAACGTTCAGCGCAATAATACGGGGGCACAAGAAATAATACGGGGGCACTTGTCAGTCCGAATTGGCACTACCATCTCCCGCACTTTCACTCAGGAGAATGGGGGTACCACAGGGGCTGTATTTTAAGCGCAACCCTCTTTACAGTGCAAATTAATTCCGTTGCAAAAGTAATACCCCATTCCGTAGAGCATTCCATATATGTGGACGGCCTACAACTCGCCTGTGACTCTTCCAACATAAACACCTGCCAAAGACAGATCCAGCAAACCATAAACAAACTGTCTGAATGGGCAGATAGAAATGGCTTCAGGTTTTCAATTGAGAAAATGGCAACTGTATTGTTATCACGCAAAAGAGGACTCCAACCTGACCCTAATTTACAGCTAAACAAACAGAATCTGCCCGTAAGAAAAGAACACAAGTTCCTTGGTCTAGCATTTGATAAAGCGCTAAGTATTTTACCTCATATAAATGCACTGAAAGCAAAAGCAAATAAACCTCTTAACACTTAAAAGATCCTATCTAAAAAGAGCTGGGGCTCGGATAGAACATGCATACTTCACCTGTATCGATAATTGATATGCAGCATCCTTGATTATGGTTGTGCCGTATATGGATCAGCGAGACCGTCATACCTGCGAAGACTAGATCCCATTCATAACCATGCCCTCCGACCAGCCACCGGAGCATACAGAACATCCCCAGTCAAAAGTCTATATGTAGAAACTAACGAACCATCCCTAGATGACAGACGGTGTTTACTTTTAGCAACATATGCACTAAAAAATTCGCTTATTACCCGCACATCCATGTTTTAACATTGTTACGCAATGCAGGGAAAGAGTTCTCTATACTAATAAACCTTCTGCTGTAAAACCTTTTGCCTCAGATTTGAAGAGGTATGTCGGAAATTAACTATTCCACAAGAGTATCTGTGTGTCTGGCAAAAAGCACAAGCAATGCCGCCGTGGAAAAGTCTTCACGCCATCTGTGACTTTAGGCTAACAAAATTCAAGAAGAGCGAAACGCCGAGAGAACACTTGCTCCAACAGTTCTACTCAATGCAAGAAACATACCGAGGCTTCGAAGAATTTTACACTGACGGATCCAAAACACACGAACATGTCGGCTCTGGAGTTATAGGAGTCGAGTGGGAACACAGCATACACTTACCGGATCACACTTCGATCATCACTGCTGAACTCTTCGCGATATACACAGCGGTAAAGAAAGCAATAAAAGACGACAGTCATAACACAGTTATATATAGTGATTCTTTGAGCGCACTCCAGTCACTAGCATCCAAAAAAAAACTGGCTCCCCATTGTATGAGATATACTGAGAATCGTCACTGAGGCAAACAAAACCGGAAAAGCTATAAAACTCTGCTGGATCCCGAGCCATGTCGGTATAAGTGGAAATGAAAGGGCAGATAATTGTGCAAATATTGCAAATAAATTACCAATCAAAAAACCTAGAAATACCATCTACCGACTGTATAGCAGCATTCCGACGATCACTGAACAAGCAATGGCAACGAAAGTGGGATAAAAACCTCAATAACAAACTCCATGTCATCAAACCAATGATTGGAGAATGGAAGTCTTGCAGACACCAGGGACGTTTCATAGAAGTAGTTCTGTGCAGACTACGAATCGGTCATACACACCTGACTCATAGTTATCTTCTACGTAAGGAGCAACAACCGACTTGTCAGAGCTGTGGAGCAGTCTTGACAGTAAACCATCTTTTGATCTCTTGTACAGAACTAGAGCGGGGAACGCAAACTATTTTTTCCAGCCTCTATACCATCAAAAAACGCCATTTCATCCCGCTTCTTTTTCATTGGAGATAACACTCTAATAGAACCGAAAAATCTCATCAGATTCCTAAAAGCTGTAAAAGTACTACAACTACTCTGACACTCTTTAGCAAGGACTTTTAGAACCTGTTCTTATAACTTCCCTTGTAATCTAAAATCACTTTGCGTTTGGCGCAATATAGCCATAGTCGTGTTGCGCCATAAAACCCGACACAACCAACCAACCAACCCAGGTTATTCGTTCAAAACAACAAAACTTTTAGACTTGCTCATGCGCGCCACCCTCTGAAAGCTGAAGCTTACTTGATGTAGTCACACACAACATTACATTGCATATTTCAGATGAAGCACTTAAGCTAAATCGCATACCTGTCTTGGGAAATATGTCTTCCATTGTATCTTTCAGCCCATTCAGTCTTTTTCTATTGTAGTCGTATAGGTGGCTTCCTTTAGAGCTGAAATTACTGTACTGAACAAGAATAACGTTGCGTGCACCACAGCGTAATAGTTTTTGACGAGATGGTACTGTGATAGCTTTCTTCTTCCTAGTAAAATCACTTGCGGTAACACTAAAAAACCTGCATATGACAACAAATAATAACGAGCTATGAACCATGACAGATAGTCATGATGCAGATTTGATTGGTCACTGCCGAAACGCGCCTTACGCTTCAACGGCTCATATTTCAACAGTAACCCGATAAAAGCAGGAATTGCTTTATGTACAGTGTGTCTCAGAATTCGCAGCTATCACGCAATGAATATGCACGACCACAGATATCTCGGGAAAAAAGCTGCCGCTCCAACCTTGTAGGAAGCCTTTGTCAATTTGGTGGTGACATAAGTGACATAAATTTCACCTGATTCTTGCGTAGGCCCGTAGAACTTGCAACTCTGTGTTGGGTCAGTTGGTAACTTCTCATAGTGAGGCAGTTGGAGCAAAACACACACACACACACACACACACACACACACACACACACACACACACACACACACACACACACACACACACACACACACACACACACACACACACACACACACACACACACACACACACACACACAAACACGCGCGCGCGCGCGCGTGCGCGCCAGCTATAACTTTTCTGAATTATGTTGAAATGTTGAGTATATGTGATGTGGTCGTGTGCTTTTGCGTGTGTGGGTGTGCATGAAATAAGTAATGACTGAATCCCACCTCTAATCTTCAGAACTGCCCATAGAAAATCAAGACGAAGATTTCTTCACTGCAGCAACTAGCAACTCCTTTCTCCTCTTTCGATAAAAGCAGAGGTGTCACATATACCGTAAATTTTGTCTCCAAAGCGCGCATATAGGTTAAAAATAAACCGTACTCTGTCCATGCATCTGTCTGTCCGTCATTCCGTCCGTGCGTGCGTCCGTCTGACCATTCATCCGTGCATCCATCCTTCCGTCCATGTACGGACGCACAAATGCATTTCATAAACATTCTTTATATCGTTTATTATTTCGCCAATGGAGCTTCGCTCCATCATGAACATTCACCTCGTGGATAGGCTGCCAATTTTATTGCGATAGCAATTATATGGACACTCTCGGCTGATTTTCGCCGTCTGTCGACGCCGTCATTCCAGACCACCTAACGAGAGTTCGAACCAGCCACCCCTAGCTCCGCAGCCTGCTAGCCAACACAGCTACACGCCATGCTCGTGCCAGCCATATAACCGTGAGCTATTCATATGCACCATTTCCCTCTCGCGGTACGCGATCTCAGGAACAGCTTGAGCGTGTTTTCTATCACGCAACGCTTTTACAGTTTCTTTCAAATTGAAAACTGCCCTTGAGATGCGCACGAAAACGTGGCTCCCTTCTGTACCACTCATGATGTAGAATGAAACAAAATAACACCGGGCACGCGTCAGAAGCCACCGCGTGGCAGGAGACGCAGATGGGTCATTCCACGTGCCGCAGTTTAAAGAAAATTAAGTATCAAACAGCGTCGAAAAGTCATTTAATCATATAATCAATCCTTGGCCAATCCCCCTGAGTGGGTATGAGCCATGTCAGAGGCAACAGCAACAACAGTGTCGGCTTCTGCTCGCCGACCCGTGCGTGTTTTCTTTTTTTAATTTTTTCCCGCGAATCGCAGTGAGACGCGGGAATAATCTTCCTCCGTTCGCATGCGTTAGTATTTTCTCGCGCATTGCGCATCGCGCAAACGCCATCCGCGTTCCAGCGCTTAAATTGACGGACCCTTTGTAAATTCGAAAGTGTATTCCGTGGACGCATGTGTCCATTGAGACGACGTCGGTCAGAATGATTGCAAGGGCTGGGCACAACGACGCTACGCACGCAAAGCGCGAGCGCTGTAGAGTCCGGCGCGACCGCCGTCCGTTTGCGCTCCCCAGCGGCCACCTGATTCCGTGCCAGAGCTCGGATGGACAGACAACGGACAGACGCATGGACGGACGGCGGACGGACAGACAGACGGACGGACAGACGGACAGATGAACGGACGGACGGACGGACGGACGGACACCGGATGGACGTGAGCATGAGACATTAAAGGCTTTCGCCTTAAAATTACACCATCTCCCGCTAAAGGGAACCATGTGTAGATGCGAAGCAGCGGGCGCTAACGCTTACACTGGCGGCGGCGTTGACGCTGGCGCTCATCGCGGCGTTGCGCAGGAAAGAAATCTAGGGAGGCGCAATCACGCAGTGATGGACCGGTGTTTCCTACTGGAACATGCCAATCGCTGCTAATGGGCAATGATGGACAGAAGACTCATACTGGACACAGAGACCCGCAGTCCGCTTTTAGTTAACGCGCACGCTGCGAATTTTTATCGTTCGACAACGCACAGGAGAAATCTCCCACCTGCACTACCTTGCAGGTCAAGATCCAGTGCCTATATATACGGGGTGGCCAGTGAACGGTTGTGCAGCGTGAGCAGTCGGTTTTTCAATCAAGAAACTCGCTAGCAGACGCTGCCTGCGTCGGCGTTGAACGGTTGTGCAGCGCGAGCAGTCGGTTTTTTAAATGCGAAGCATTTCGTAGCGAACTTCGGCGACTTTGAGCGTATCTATCTAGCCGCCCACAACATTGTGCTCTCCTGGCCATATCGTTAGTGGGATTTATGCCAAAATCGGTGTGGCATAGCATGACTGTATGACAAACATGAATGGCTGGTCATATCATAAAAATCATGATTAGCTTGTCATGAAAATCATGATTTCCACGCCATGGCCATAGTGCTCCTGAGGTCGTTTTCTTAACTTGATATTCCAAAAATTGGTACGATGAGACATTTCGGCATGACCAACATAAATGACAGGTGGTAATATGAAAATCATGACCTGCATGTCATGTACAACATGATTTACATGCCACGCTCATGGCACGCTCGCGGCCGTTTCGCTAGTTTGATATACACCAAATTTGGTATTGAGCGACGTGACTGTATGACGAGCATAAATGACACGTGGAAATATGGAAAGCATGACATGTCATGTGCAACATGGCTTGCATGCCACGCTCATGACGCTCTCGTGGCCGTTTGGCTAGCTTGATATACACCAAATTTCGTGTTGAGTGCAGTGACTATATGAGGAGCATAAATGACAAGTGGTAATATGGAAATCATGATGTGTCATGTAGAACACGACTTGCATGCTACGCTCATGGTACTCCCGTGGCCGCTTCTCTAGCTTGATATAAACCAAATTTGGTATTGAGCGACGTAATTGTATGAAGAGCGTAAATGACATGTGGTAATATGGAAATCATGACGTGTAATGTGCAACATGACTTGCATGTCACGCTCATAGACTCTCGTGGCCTTTCCGCTAGCTTGATATACACCAAATTTTTAAGGCAGAAGCCTTTAATGTCTCATGCTCACGTGCGTCCGTACGGTCATCCGTCCGTCCAGCCGTGCCTTGGCACCATGCCAGGTGGGCGCCGGGGCCCTGCAAACGGACGCCGGTCGCGTTGAACTCTACAGCGCTCGCGCTTTGCTTGCGTGGAGTCACTGTGCCCAGCTTGTCTAATCTTGCAAGAAGGGAGAAGCGCGCATCACGTTCCACTCTGACCGACCCCGTCTCAGTGGACACGGGCGTCCGAGAAACTCACTTTGGAATTGACAAAGTGTCCGTGAATTTAAACTACGGAACGCGGATGGCGTCTGCACGCTGCGCAAAGCGCGAGAATACGAACGCATGCGAAACGGAGGCAGATTGGTCTCGCGTCTCGCTGCGATACGAGTAAAAAAATTAAGCGAACCTAAGTGGCGAGTGGTAACATAAAAATCCTGGCATGGATGTCTTCCACAATGCCATTTACATGCCGCTCCCATGGTGCGCTTGCGTCCAGTTCGCTAGCTTGATATACACCAAAATTTATATTGCGTGACGTGACTGCATGATGAACACAAATCAGAGGTCCTAACATGTAAATAATTACATGCATACTATGTGCTGCATAATTTGCTTCTTGCTGGCTGCCTCGCATTACATCGATTCTCACATTACGTGGGATCTGCCGTTTTTTCAATCAAGAAACTCGCTAGCAGACGCTGCCTGCGTCGGCGTTGCGAGTCGAGAGAAGGGGAGCCTAGGAGAGGAGAGAGAGGGGGGAGGGGACACGCATGCGCATTGGGGGTGTGGTTGCCGCTGGGAGGGATGCCTAGAGGAGAGAGATGGGGGGAGGGGACGCGCATGTGCAGTGAGGGTGTGGACACTGCGGAGAGGGATGCCTAGAAAACAGAAAGGGGGAAGCGTAGGAGAGGAGAGAGAGGGGGCAGGGGACGCGCATGCGCAGTGAGGGTGTGGATGCCGCGCTGAGGGATGCCTAGGCGAGAGAGGGGGAGCATAGGAGAGGAGTTGCCTGGGGAGGGATTGCGCACGCGCAGTAAGGGTGGTCAGGATGCACACCACCACCGGACGGACGGACGCCGAACGGACACCGGATGGACGTGGGCATGAGACATTAAAGGCGTTCGCCTTAATAGCAGCCGCCATAGTAGCTTATCACATAACGTGTCATGATGCTAAGCTGGAGGTGGCGGGTTTGCATCGCAGCCACCATTGCCGAAATTGGACGGGCATTTCATTATGTATCGTTAAAGTGTAATTATTTGCACCCACATTTCATAAAATAGGAATTTCCCAACACTTCGTCCGCGTTGTAAATACTGCCGAAACTTCTCAGCATTTTTTCAGCACTAAATCCTTCACGAAACCATCATCATTGTCTAGAACTCGCGAACCGCCTGAGAGCAATTGTATGTCCGCGAGACCTTCTAAAATCTGTTTCATTTTTCCCCGCGAAGCATAAGCCTATGGTGCCGTGATTAAATTATGCGACATAGGCACTGGACGTGTAGAGATAAAATGGCGTCATCTGTAGATTCGTAAGAATTCACGCATAATTACCATGTGTACGTGAGGGCACGGTGAGCTGCATCCATTTGCCAGTGTGTGCGTGTGCGTTTGTGTGCGTGCGTTCATGTTTTGTGCGTGTGCTGCTTGAGTGTGGGTGTGTGTGTGCGTTCATGCGTTGTGTGTGTTCACGATTACTACTACCAAGAGGTTCAACTGGGTCGAATACTTAAGTATTTTCGTATGAAAGGCTCCATTTTCTTTCGTAAATATTTACCTAGTGCATATGGTTACAAGCCTTCTGCTTTTAATGGTTCCGCATTTGGTTTTGAGTAATTAATAGTAACGTGTTTTTTACAAGTGATCTTAGTTTGAATAGTGATACCGCTGAATAAGACTGACATTCTGTTTTGTATTGCAGACAAACACCCATCTTGCATATATGAAAATGACACGTCGCGCCCTGAGGGGACAAGATGTTTGGTATGTCTACCCGGCATTCGTTTTCTTAGATCCTAGCTTTTTCCAATTCGGTGTGGCCTTTTGTCTTTTGCTTGTATTTTAGGCACAAATATTTGCCAGACTACTGAGAGCGAAGACAAACGATATGCCGAGTCGTCGGCATCATATTTATTGCAGGAATCCCGAAGGAGAATCAGGGTTCCGGCTACAGTGATCTGCCATTACCGAGAATATGAGCATGAGGGCATGCCACGTTAGAGGAACGGAAAATCTTGAAGGGAGATGCACTTACAACACTATGTCACTGCAGCGATGCGACACACTTTCAGAAGCTTTTTACAATGCAAGCACGCCTGTTCACTTCAGAGCAACCAAAAATTACACGTTCCTGTCCTGACATCCAAAGTGAAATCCACGCATACTTTCTCCAATCGTTAATGGACACCTAGAAGGACTTCGTTCGTGTACTTCTCACGCGTCTTTTGTACTACTTTGCGAAATACAATACATCTAACGACAACGTAGTAGAATAAACCAAGAGCGTGCTGCATGCTTGGGCCAAGCCGACATGGCGATGGCGCCACAAACAACCAGACCTAGTGATCACTAGAATTTCTTTCAGAATTCATGACTACACGAATGGTTCTGTTCCCAGAGTAGCTCCACCGGCGCCACCGTCATCCCATCACGACACATCTCATCTACAAACTTTGTCACGTGAGCACGTGGACTAGTTCGGAGATTGTTGCCCCTATGAGGTGCCGTCGATTATATCAAGCAAGAACCAGCTAATCGATGGGCAGTATTCTGCGAATCAAAGGCGGCTCTACAACGTCCTTCGTCGGCTCTTCGTCGCGGATCGTACGAACTTCAGTTGGAGATAAGATAAATGCAGCACTATGTGATCGAGCAAGGGCACAACGTTGTGTTCCAGTGGATACCAAGTCATTGCAGTATTTCCGGCAACGACCTCACCGATGATGCTGCCAGAAAAGTACACGTAGAAACAAACCTTGTTTCTATACCTTTATCCAGAATTGACGCGACTCAATAATTAAGTAAGGTGGCATAGAACATGACCTACAGAAGTGGCAATCACAGTTCACACATCATCGACTATATTCTCTAGACCAATCTCTACCACTGCGGCTACTCCCTGGTCTTTCCCGGGAGGATGGTACAGTGTCGTGCCATCTGCGTCTGGGCGTAGCTTTCACCAACGCCTACTCATTTAAGATTGAGATGGCCGACAACGCCGAGTGCAATGATTGCAACGTCGATGAAACTATTGAAGACATTTTGTGCTACTGCCCGATATACGCAAAGGAGAGGCTTCACCTCCGCACTGTTTTACATTAACTGGACGGAAGCACTTTCACAGTCGAGAAGTTATTGGGACCATGGGGCAAATCATCACAGTTCTGAAGGGCAACGAAAGGGCTCTGTTGTGTTTTCTGAACGACACCGGTCGGATTCGTCGTTTGTTACGTAAAACGTGGAATTGTTACGTCGGCTAAAACAGTGACTTTTCTCTCCTCCTTTGTAACTTTCCCTGGCTCTTCCCCTCTTGCAAGGTAGCCTACTGGGCTCAGCCCAGGTTAACCTCCATGTCTTTCTTCTACTATTATTCTCTCTCTCTTGCAGTGAGAAATGTGCAAGTAAATGTGTATATGTGGGTAATCTGAAATCTCAAGCTTAAGGCGGAGTTGCATCCGTGCTGATTGCATCGGAGAGAGTAGGCGTGTGCACGGTTCGCTTTCAGCGGGGTCAAAGGTTCGCCGCAGCACCCCCACCTGCCCTATTATGCGAATGTATTGGCCAGACTTTGCGCCTCCTCCCCTCTTAGGTGACCAGTGGGGTGGCCACCCCCCTGCATCCCCCCACCTTCGTGCGCACACCTATGACGAGAGACTTAGCAGCTGTAGCAGCTGTTGGTGAACGTGGTTGCACTGCACTGGTATTCGTAGTTACCACTGCGACAGCTAGTGTGTCCACGTCACAAACTACAACAGCGTCTTTATGAAGCAGATTCGGCTGGTTGGTCACATTTAGTACAGCGAAGAAGGCGGTGCCGTTGGCGAAGCGAACAAGACTCGGTGCTACTGCAATTCTTTTGGATAGAGAAGGGGCGGATGGAGTGACTAGAGCATTACTGTGGTCAATGAAGTCTGACACAACTGCAAGGACTTGCTCACGGCCAGGTGTCACCATGGAATCTTTGATGGTTGGTACATGATAGCGTGACCCATATTCCGCGTCAATGTCACCAGTCCCTTGCATACGTACAAAGAACAAGGCGTTGTCGACAAGAGATGGAAGCGGCAGATTCAGAAAGTCGCATCCCGAAATAAGCATATAAGTGCCGGAACTGAATATGGCGAACTGAATAGGGTGCCGGATCCCATCAATAAAAACTTGGACAGCGCACTGTGCTGGTGGCCGTATTGTAAGTCATATGCGCTACGTAAGGGACGGTCATTATCAGTAACTATACGTAGACGATAACACGAATCCGCATGAATAACGTGAAAAAATAGAAGGACACTTCGTACATTCCAAAGTGTGTACGGCGAAAGCATGTGGCCATTCGACTGACTATGTCATGTCTTTTTTTCTTTTACACTCAATGGGATAACACACAAACCGAATGTGTGCGTACTTTCTTTTTTTAATTTTTTACCGCGAATCGCAGTGAGACGCGACACTAATCATCCTCCGTTCGCATGCGTTCGTATTTTCTCGCGCTTTGCGTATCGCACAAACGCCATCCGCGTTCCAGCGCTTAGATTGACGGACCCTTTGTAAATTCCAAAGTGTGTTCCGCGAACGCCTTTGTCCATTGAGACGGCGTCGGTCAGAGTGATCCCAAACGCTGGGCACAGCGACGCTACGCAAGCAAAGCGCGAGCGCTGTAGAGTCCGACGCGACCGGCGTCCGTTTCCGCACCCCGGCGGCCACCTGGCTCCATGCCAGGGCTCGGACGGACGGATGGACGGACGGACACGGACGGACGGACGGACTTGAGCATGAGATATTAAAGGCTTTCCCCTTAATAGCGGCGCCCGTGTCAACCAGTGATTGAATACGCACCCCTTCAGCATACGCTAATTACAAGTTGGCCGGGCCCTCTGGAGGTGTTGGTGTTTGTCCGAACGATGCAGCTTTCCTTCAAAAAACTGCTCAAGCTAGCTTTCCTATAGGGGAAGTGGAGTAGTGGGGTCGTGGACGGTTGGTTCGTGGTGCGTCGTGGGGACAAGGCTGGGAAAGCGAACGTGTTGAAGGGCGGCGCTAGTACTGGCTAACGGAGGACGTCGAATCCCTTTGGTAAACATCGTAGCTGTGGCTTTCGTTCTGCTGGCGTTGCCACAAAATTGTGATATGTGGTCTGTAATGCCAGAATAATAATATACTGAGCGAGATCAGCGCCAGCGGGTGTAGAATGAAGAAGCAGGTGGGACAGATCAAGGTAGTGGAAAGGCTGCTAAGTTGGTCTGAGCAGGAACAGGAGAGGATGTTGCCTGGCAGTTATTTCCGCATGCGTCCCGGGGGGACTTGGTGGCGTCAGAGTGTGAGATGTGAAAGCGCAAGCCGTCGATGACAGCTGCTATTTGATCATGTGTGGCGTTTTTTTTTCTAAAATAGCCAAATGCGCTTGAAGTGAAATTGATAAAAAACGCACTTTTTTGCTACTTACAATACGGTCAGGACTCCTAAAGCAATTTTTCGCCAATATGTTCCTCTCCCCTAAATACCTCAAATGCATATTGTGGCTGAAATTTGCATAGCACAATATCGTCGGAATTCAGGAGTAAGTTTGTATTTGGCTCATAGATTTGAACATTTCATTTGCACGTAAATTAGCTCGTAAGATAAGTCTGAAACGATTCGAATGTACGGCATAGCAATATTTTGCGCTAAAATTAACATCATCCTTCTGCTTCCGTCAGTGCCGTTCTTCGTCGCATTGGCGTAATGACGATTACTAGATTTGAAGAGCGAGTGGTCCTTCCTGGCAAAGGCGCGCTATTCTGGAACTTCATCAGAGTTTTCTTGTCCTTGGCATCTTTAGAAGGCCTTGAAAAGGGATCCATGTCTTGGTCCTCTTCTTATAAGCTCGTTTTATGCCGTGCCATTTCGGATCTCTTCTTCACGAAATAGATCGGTGCCCAATATCGTCATTTCATATATATTTTATTTGAACCATACCGTGTTGTAGCGAAAGCAGGACATGATACTGTAGCGTAAAACTTGAAAATTAACATTAAGAGGCAAAAAGAAGTACGAAAGATGACCTTTTACTCTTTATATTCGAGTTTTTGTCACAGAACATCATGTCGTTCAGTAAGTGCCAAGTCGCGCTGAAAAAACTGCGCAATTTTGGAACGTAATCAGGATAGTAAAGTAACTAGGACGCAAATGAAATAGATTGGATGAGACTATCTTGGTTGTTTTGGTCACGATTGTTGACGCAGTGCTGGTTTAATGAATGTGGCTCAGTTTGATTGAAGCAGTTGCAGTATTTGGCTCAATTTTTATTAGAAACTGCCTTTTTGAGTTCACGTTACAATAAGGAAATGCCCCATTTTAATTCCAACTTTTTTTTTTAACTTAGAGATACTTAGGCGCGCTTGAGGTTCCAGTAAAATTTAGCCTTGTTTCGGTTTCCGCATTTGGATCTTTTCGGAAAAAATGAAACGCCACAATGTGGCGGAGACCAGTCGATGAGCAGTGACGCCGAGGCACGGGCGAGCATGACAGTCCTCGGCCTTGTAGCTCTTGACAAATCAGAGTGCCAATCAACGTACGCAAAGGCGCACCCGAGGAAGGCCGGATGTCGCAAGCGCGTGCATGCAATCTGATGGATTGTAGTTCATCAAGATGTTGGGAAGTCGAGATGACATCCTCGACGGTGCTGGCGTTTTTGACAGCCAGAGCGTTGGACGCGACGTCTCCTATCTTTTTGAGGATGTGTCGAACACGATCAGCTTGTGTCATTGCCGAGTCAACGCGACGATAAAGGGCAAAGACATCGTCGATGTGCGAAGTGTGCGTCTCCGTGGGTGTTGTACGGGTTCGTCGAGCTTTCTGTTGGATACTTCAGAATGAATGTTTGATGTCCCGAAAATCCAACGAATTTGTTGAGCGAAGGTAGGCCAGTCGTAGAAAAAACGTGATTTTTTACCCAGGCGAAAACAGCGCACACTTGACGAGAACGGCCTGGGGAGAGACAAGACACCGGCGCTGTCTTGTCTTTCCTCAGTCCGTCTTCGTCAAGTGTGCGCTGTTTTCGCCTCGATATGCGCAAGCAACTAGCTCGAGATGTGTTATTCAAGATTTTTTTACCCACGAAGCTGCTTTCGTGGTTAAAAAATCACGTTTCTTTCTACGTGTGGCAGATAGACCGCGACGTGACTAAGTTTTGGAGGTTTGCCGCATTGGTTGTACACACGGGCCATGTCATACTTCAGCCGTACGACGACATCGTCGCGTGTGAGACCGGAGAACATGGGTCGGTCTTGCTGCCGGGCGGTGATGGTTCATGCGGGGGCGGATAGTTGGGCGGGGATGCCGGATGATCCGGGTACCGTTCCTTGGACCAAGATAGCGGACAGGCGGAGCAAACAGCGACCCGAACGAAGCTTCAAGAGAAGGCGACGACGCGGGTATTTTGGGAATCGAAAGCAGCCTC
This sequence comes from Rhipicephalus appendiculatus, assembly GCA_030522465.1. Taxonomy (NCBI): domain Eukaryota; kingdom Metazoa; phylum Arthropoda; class Arachnida; order Ixodida; family Ixodidae; genus Rhipicephalus; species Rhipicephalus appendiculatus. The sequence goes on from JALIZH010018453.1 coordinate 17,654, forward strand.
CACAACTCTGCAAGACAGCAGCACAGTCGTGGTGTCGACCATTGTTATTCGCAAGTGCCGCCTGACCAACCCTTCGAACGAGGAATACAATCAAGGTGATTATGGTTAGATACAGATGAAGAGGATGAAGGACAAATATAGTGAGCATCTTGCTCACAATGTTTGTAATTAATGCCGCAAAGAAAGTACTCGCCGTCTATGCATTGTGTACGCAGAACACCCACAGATGGCATGGATGGAAGGTGTAGTCTATCACTCACTACAACAGATCACTCAGCCGCTATCATCTTTAACACAAAGCCAGGTCCGCCTATGATAGAGTAGGACGGTCAACGCGAGTAGCGCGTCCCCCATGCCATTGCAACCGATAACAGTCGTTGGTAATATAAATGCGAGAGCGTTACGAAAAACTGACATCGGCAGCGTTGACCCGACGAATGCAAAGATCACAGCAAAAATCTAACCCAAACATTCTGCGTGGCAGTCGGGTATTCTACTACACAGCCGCTACAGGTCTTGAATCTGCTTTCTAAAAAGACTATGCAAGCGTAATATCGGTGCAACGTCAATTGCTGCATATCTAGTTTTGTGATAAGGCATATAATTACATATGTGATCCTGTTATACAGGAGTCACATAGGGAGCAACGTCAATAGTGCTTCCAATGTTCGCTCTGCTCTTATGACAGTTTAATAAACATTGCATATATATTCCAATGATTTAGCAAGCTATGTTCATGCGCTGCTCGACCCAGGAGGAATACGGTAACGAAAGCTATAGGTATGATATTCACGTCATCGCGCTGTAATGTGCACTTCCTTTGAATAATACTGCGCTCTAACGCGAGTGCTGACGTTAAGTCAGATCATATGTTACCCTTTAAACGCCAGCGTAGTCGACATGCCTGGTAAGCCCTTGATGTGCACACAGCTACAACACTTACAAAAGCACGTCGATCCACCTCGTAGCGATTGGCTCAAAGCCAAGAAATGAAGCATAGTCAACTATTCGCACACTGTTTCTCATGAAACCGATTCCTACAAAATTTTCCTCCAGGTATTTATTTTAAATTTACCTCCAGGTATTTATATCTTCCTCTGTATCTATTTATTTCGTTGTAAGTACTCCGCGTCTTCGGCTCGCCGCCCTCGCTTTGCAGCCATTTCTTGGTCTAACTGTTACCTTCTTCGTTTTAGTCGTGAGTAGTGGGAATCGCCAACTTTTGTGGAACATGTGCGGTGCTGTGTCCGTCATTAGACATGTGTATATTGTCACGTGCTACAAAAAGGTATTGAACAAGCAAGAACTGAGCCGGCGGAGAAACGCACACAAGCCTGGCAAGATGGCTGTCCAAACCACAACAACAACAACAACTAGCGAGAGCGCGCGCTGTCCCAGCACATCTTCTTCCATTCCAGTGGCTTGCTGGCTCGCGCTCGCCGTAGATAGTGTGCTAGTGGCATTATTTCCCCCCTTTGAAAAAAAAACAAAAACAACCGGCAAGGGGACAGGCAAAGACGGGGGAAGAGCTAACCAGCGGAAAGTACGCACATTCACAAAAACAAAGCAATAATGCTCAGACGAAGTCGCACTACCGCGTGAAATACGGCTTCAGTCGCACAACGTGCACAATCTCCGAGGGGTGCCTTCGACGCCGGGGCGACGAGGCCCCATCGGGGACAACCTCGTAGTTCACGTCACTAACGCGTCTCAACACCTTATAGGGTCCAAAGTAGCGACTGAGCAGTTTTTCTGACAACCCTTGGCGTCGAACTGGAGTCCACACCCAAACTTGATCACCTGGGTGATAATCAACTTGTCGATGGCGAGCGTTGTAGCGGCGTGCATCTGTACTCTGCTGTTGCGTAATATGCAGGCGCGCTAATTGGCGCGCTTCTTCGGCGTACGGGGTAAGTTGCAAAGCGTCAGGTGTGAGCAAAGCGTCGCAATTGTGTGGAAGCATGGCATCCAACATAGTCGGGACCTCACGTCGATAGACAAGACGGAAAGGCGTGAATCGTGTAGTTTCCTGGATGCCAGTATTGTACGCGAATGTCACGTATGGTAGCACCTGGTCCCACGTCTTATGCTGGACATCTACGTACATGGATAACATGTCGGCGATGGTTTTGTTGAGTCGCTCTGTCAAGCCATTGCTCTGAGGATGATATGCCGTGGTCTTGCGATGGCTCGTGTAGCTGAGCTTGAATACGTCGTGGATGAGCTGGGCCGTGAAAGCTGTTCCTCTGTCTGTGATTACGCACGACGGGGCGCCATGTCGAAGAACGATCTGGTCAATGAAAAACTGGGCAACATCAGAAGCCGTAGCGCGCTGTAGTGCCTTTGTCTCGGCGTATTTCGTCAAATAGTCTGTGGCTACGGCGATCCACTTGTTACCGGCAGATGACAGCGGAAAAGGCCCCAGTAAATGCATTCCTATTTGATCGAATGGCGCCCTAGGTGGTGCGATCGGTTGAAGAAGCCCCCGCGGGCTTCAGTGGCAGGGATTTGCGGCGTTGACATTCCCGGCAGCTTTTTAGGTACCGCTTTACGGATGCGGAAAGCTTAGGCCAATAGCACGCGTGTCGAACTCTGGCGAGAGTTCGAGAGGAACCTAAGTGACCAGATGAGGGCTCGTCGTGGCAGGCGAGAAGAATGTCGTCACGCATGTCAGTGGGTACGACGAGAAGGTAGGGCCTCTCGTTGGCGTTAGTGTTTTTTTTATACAGGAACCCATCTCGCAGGCAGAACGGTGACAGACTTCGAGAAAGACGTCGAGGTAAGGGAGAGTTGCGCCCTTCGAGGTTTTCGATGATTGCACGGATATCGTCGTCCTCGCGCTGTCGTGTAGCTAGATCCGTTGTAGTAAGGACCCTAAGGAAGCCGCTGTCGTCCTCGACGTCTTGGTCACAAGCTTCGACAGGAGCACGGGACAATGAATCAGCATCTTCGTGCTTGCGGCCCAATTTGTAAATGATAGTGAAATCAAATTCCTGCTGACGAAGACTCCATCGTGCCAGTCGCCCGCACGGGTCACGTAGGTTGGCTAACCAGCACAACGAATGATGGTCGGTCACTACCTTGAAGTGGCGTCCGTAAAGGTAAGGCCTAAATTGCATCGTGGCCCACACAACCGCGAGGCACTCATTCTCCGACGTGGAGTAGTTTACCTCGGCGCGGGAGAGAGTGCGGCTGGCGTACGCTATCACTCGTTCCGTGCCCTCTTGTTGTTGGACGAGGACGGCACCAAGACCCACGTTGCTGGCATCAGTATAAATCTCGGTATCCGCATCCTGGTCAAAGTGAGCGAGGACTGGTGGTGTCTGCAAACGCTCCCGTAGCTCAGTGAAAACCACCTCCTGCTCTTCCTTCCAGACGAACGGTTACGTCTTCACGAGTGAGTCGAGTGAGTGGTTCCGCAATCCGAGAAAAATTGGCAATGGAGCGGCGATAGTACGCGCAGAGTCCGAGAAAGCGACGCACTGCCTTCTTGTCACGGGGAACAGGAAACAGGGCTACGGCGGTGCTCTTGTCGGGTCGGGCCGAACACCGTCCGCACTGACCACATGGCCGACAAACTTAAGTTCTTTGTAACCGAAGTGGCATGTTTCTGGCTTCAGCGTGAGGTTAGCCGAGCGGAGTGCTTCCAGCACAGTCTGCAGACGCTTCAGGTGTTGCTGAAAGGTCACAGAAAACACCGCGACATTATCCAGATAAAGAAGCTAAGCAAGTGTGCCACTTTAGACCGGTAGGAACAGTGTCCATCATTGTCTGGAATGTCCCAGGTGCGGAACATAGGCCGAAGGGAAGCACTTTGAATTCATACAGGGCATCCGGTGTAACAAAGGCAGTTTTTCACGATCTCTTTCATCAACTTCAATCTGCCAGTACCCGATTTTTCAAATCTATAGATGAAAAATACTTGGCCCGCCGCAGTCTGTCGAGTGAATCATCGATGCGGGGCAGCGGATAGACGTCTTTTTTAGTCACACTGTTAAGCTTTCTGTAGGTCACGCAGAAGCGCAGCGTGCCGTCTTTTTTCTTCACGAGAACGACCGGAGATGACCAGGGACTCTGGGAAGGTTGTATAACGTCATCTTGCAGCATCTCTTCGATTTGAGCATTTATCACATCACGTTCCCTTTGCTGAAACGTGGTAAGGGTGTTGTTTTATGGGCGAGGCGTCGGTATACGTAATTATTCGGTGTTTGGTGATTGGCGTCTGACGAACCTTCGAGGTGGACGCGAAGCACTCTTTAAATTGATGTAGAAGTTCACGTAGTGCTGTCTGTTGTTGCTCCGTGAGGGTCGGGTTAACATCAACTTTGGCAAGTAACGAAGCCATGTCCCTTGGTGTCAGTTGAAGCCCATCGTCTACTGATGTGGATGTGAAACATTCGGCAACGTCTGCGACAGGGTAGGCAAAAGCGATGGCGGTGTGACGGAACAGGTGCCGGTACTCATTACTGAAATTAGTCACAAGCAGCGCAGACCGTCCGTCACAAAGCGTGACGAGGCTGCGGGCCGCGCAGAAACCTAGTGTGAACAAAAGCGTCAAGTTGCCTTCGGCGACAGCCTCACCATCACGTAACTTGTCGCACACCACCACATCAACTAAGACGCTTGAACGCGGAGGCAACGTTGCGCTGTCGGCATAAACGCGAAACGTGCTGTCATGGCTGTCGTCAGATTTGTCAGTGGATCCAGCTGTCGAAAACGTCACGGTACGCTCGCGGAGATCGATAATAGCACCGTGCTCCCGCAAAAAGTCGACTCCCCAGGATTAGGTCTCGGGAACAGTCACGGAGGACCAGGCAGCTGGCGAGAAACGTACGACCCCGAATGGTCACCCTGATAGTGCACATGCCGATTGGGGTGACAACATGCCCGCCGGCAGTACGAATTTGTGTTTTGTACCAAGGTGTAACAACTTTCCTCAAGGTGCGCTGCTAGTTTTCCGCTCATGATCTAAAACCGGCACCCGTGTCCAATAACGCACTAACGTCATGGCGGCCATCGAGTATCACAGGTATGTGCAAAGAAAATCTGCTTCCGGTTTTCGTTGCTGTCGTCGGTGAATCGCTGCGGGTCCATGCTCGCGTCGATGGGAGGCTTTGCTTGCGTCGACTGTCAGCGGCCTCGCTCCCGAAGGTCGCTGTCGTTAGTTTCCCGCCCAGGGCTTGGCGAACGCGCCGGCGCCCCTGGGAAGCTCCGAAAAATTTGGCGAAGATGGTCTTGGAGACGGTGACCGCGACGGCCGCCGCGAGGGCAGTGGCATGCGCTGCTGGGAGAGGTATTTTTCGATAGCTCTCCGGTCTTTCGCCGAATCTTGGCTTTGGCGAGTCGACGGCGAAACCCTGTAGTCCAAGGCGGCGATAATGGCATTCCCGGTACACATGTCCAGCTTCACCCCAATGATAGCACAGCGGTCGCCTGTCCGGTGTGCGCCATACGTCGGATTTCCTCGGGATCGGCTGTCGATTCTCCAAGTGCTGAATCGCCTGCAGCGATAGAAGTGCATCCTGAGGCGTGGGGGTCGACGAAGCGTGGTGACGCAGGAATATAGCGACAAGCAGCTTCCGCGTATGATGTACGATGAGGCTCCGTTGGCACAGGTGGGACATAACTGGAAAGCGGCACTTGCAGAGCCTACTGTACTTCGTTTCTGACGAGGCTGCAGGTGGACCCCGCAGTAGGTTGGGACGGGCACTGAATCTTTTGCAGCTCGTCGCGCACCACCGATCGAATGAGGTCACAGAGAGATTCGATGTTGATGGTGCTTCCTGGAGCTCCGATCTGGCCTACGGACGAAGCGACACTCACTTGGCGGTCGTACACAGCAGGAGCGCTGCTGCAGCACCTTTTCCATTGTAGTGGCTTCGTTCAAAAAACTGCCACGGTCTTTGGGGGACATCGAACGAGCCCAGCAAAAAGTTGCTCCTTTACTCCTCGCATTAAATGGCGGAGCTTCTTTTCTTCTGCCATGTCCGGGTCGGCACGACGAAAGAGAGACTCGTCATGTCTTCAACGTACATCATGACGCTTTCATTGGGCATTTGGATGCGCTACTGAATTGCTCTTTCGGCACGTTCACGGCGATCGGGGATTGGCCCAACTTTCCAGCAACTGACGGCGAAACAGGCTCCACGAGGGAAAGGGCTCACGGTTTTCGTACCAAGTACGAGCGCCGTCCTCCAGGCTGAAATACACGTTCCTCATCTTGTCGACGTTGGTCCAACCATTGAAATCGGAGACCCGTTCGAATTGAGCCAGCCAGTCCTCGACGTCCTCGAAGACGGAACCGTGGAAAACCTTCGGCACTCGTGGCTTCTGCAGCGTATAAGGCGTAGTTGCAGCGCCTTCCGCAGCGTTCGGGGGTGTCACGGACGTCATCTCGGGAAAAGGTCCACGTTCAGGGAGGCAGTCCATGGATTCTTCGGCTGGCGCGGTGAACAGGTGTAGTCACTGCAGGCACAGGGCTACCAGGAGGCGTTTAGAACATCGGCTGGGGGCTTACCCAGCCCCTCCACCAGTGTCACGTGCTACAAAAGGTCTTGAACAAGCAAGAACTGAGCCGGCGGAGAAACGCACACAAGCCTGGCAAGATGGCTGTCCAAACCACAACAACAACAACAACTAGCGAGAGCGCGCGCTGTCCCAGCACATCTTCTTCCATTCCAGTGGCTTGCTGGCTCGCGCTAGCCGTACCTGGTCTGCTAGTGGCAATATAAAGAAGTGACTAAAGATACGTCCCACAAGCATATGCATAAAAGCATCATTTGTCCAGCTAATAAATCCTGTTGAAAGGTTGCGCTTGTGTTTCTGCAGTTATGCCCTCGGCTTCTAAGCGGCGCACAAACCTAGCAATGAACAGGTAGCCACCAGCAAGCCCAAACAATTACTCTCATAAACTGACGGAATTAGTTGGTTGTTTATTATACGTTCATATATGAGAGCTTCCACAATGTCTTGTGCTACCGTTTGATTTGGAGACACCAACTTTGACGCCTGGTGGCACATCTCCATCCCAACTAACGTTCGTGATCATGAATAAACCGTTGTCGTAGCTGAAGCATTTCACATAAGCTTGGACACAGCATATTATGAATCCCGCGCAAAGGTGGCACCAACAAGCACATAATGAACACTGCTACTCGAAACGCACTGGTTCCAGGAGTCGTCATCTGGGAACCTGAACGGCAAGGTGTGCGCTCCCAATGATGGTTTGACGTGCGTCTCTACTCATGCATACACTATCACATAGCGCTTCAGGAACGCGAGGCGCAGAGTTTTAGCTCGAGCTGTGAACGTGTCATCTGTTCCCCCTCCCCACTGGCTTGTCTCTAGCTGCACCAAAGTATTCACATGCGTGATATTTACCCGTTGATTTCGTTGACTTTCGGTGGCGCTGAATGTAGCACTTTGCTTAGTCGGTACCATCGCACTCGGAGCAGTAGGCCGCGGAGAAACGCCGTTGATGCATGTAGAAGGTTCCTGCAATATGTCACCGAAAGCCACCGCTGCGCTGAGACTACCGCCGCGCTTCCTGTCGGCGCTTGTTAGTGTCATGATGCAGTACTTCACCCCCCCGAGACGGCGACACTTCCGCCACCATCTAATAGCTGTTTCTAAAAGATGTTTCTAAATAATAGCTAAAAAGATGTTTCTCGTCATTTTTTCTTATCAATTCACTTTGTTGGATTTGTCACTTCTAACAGTTGAATTCTGGTTCTGCTACAAAACACCACCCGCGATGATATCGTTGCGCATCCCTTTAAACTTTTCTCCTAACTTCATACGCCAACTCTTCGCGAAAGCGATGTTCTGTTCTTTAATACAGACATAAGTCCTATACTATCCACGCTTAGTTCGTGCTGAAGTGACAGCCAGCACGCTAACCGCTTCCGTCGCTGAAGCGGCCGTATTTGCTTACGCCAGCGTTTTGTAGAGTTCCGCCAGATCGGATCCAAGAGGATTAACTGATGGCCTTATGTCTAGGGGTGTGTGAATATTCGAAAATTTCGAATAACGAATCGAAGAGCCCATATTTGAAATAGCGACTATTTTTCTAATAACTTTAGAATAATCAGCCACTAACAAAATTTTCGAAGCAACGAGAAGGGGGGGGACAGCGAGGGGTAACTATCCTTGTTTTCATCACCGAACTGCTCAGGTGCATGCAGTTAATGACGTACGGCACATTGGACACCACATTGATCACAGGACGAAGGCGTTTTGCTTAAAACTCCAGTGTCGCCGAAGCAACAGTGTCAACAATCAACTATGAAGTTCATGATAATGCTAACCCATGAAAATTGCTTAATATTTAAGTATCAGTTTTATTTCAAGGCTGTTGACAAAGTACCACCTTAAGGGGGGGATGGAGGACTAAAAATGCGAATTTTTAATTTTATGGCACAATATTCCAGTCTGCTTGGCAAATGTTTCCACGAAGTAGCGCGTTCTTATGCGCAACGGAAAGTATTTAAAAATGACGCCAAACGCGCCTGACCCTGTGATTGCACCTACTTACGGCGCGAGTTCTGGCAATGCGTTGTGGCGTTTTCTTTGTTGTAAATGTACACTCTTAGTCAGGTACTGGATAACGAACTGCATAGAGGCGGTGCGCTCCTATACATTCAATAAGATCCTGTTTGTAGGGAGCCCAGCGAAAAAAAAAATAGCCGTGACTTTTCCGAAACTGCAGCGCCCACCGGGAGTACTGGTTATAGGCGTGTAAAAGCGGCGCCGCGTGACATGAAAGCTACACGACGCCTGCGCGGCGGGCGCCTACGCGGAGGGCACGAGCGTGGACAAACAAAAAAATTGGCCGCGTATCTGCGTGCTTCGCTGAAAATGTCGTCTACAGACGATAACTTCTGCCAGCCGTACTAATATGTTTTGCCTTGCCTCAGACAGCGCCTCCTCTATGTTGAATCGGCCGCATCTGGCTGGCATTGATAAAATAGAGCAGGCGCTGAGTGAGTTATGGACGCCATCTGGCAGTAGCATCGGGAAACATGAGCTTGTGCAGAACCCAGGGCCACTTTCAGGCTTTTTCGTGCATACCGTCACATTTTCAGAGCAGCCTAAGAAACACTAGGGTCTTTAGAATTACGTATCTATGTATTTTCTATTAAATGGACACACCACTTACACTTACTTATTGAGGTTGCGCCTAAGATATGCGTAATATTCGCTTTTCGATCGACAATGTTCCCAAGCATGAACGCAAGCGTTTGTGCAAGATGGCTGGGCGTTCAGCAAGTGCTTAAGCTTTGGCCGAGTGGCTGAATCGTATGACAGACAGACAGTAGAAAGACAGACAGACAGACAGACAGACCAAAATTTCTGCGTTGAAGTATCCCAAGAAAGACTATCGTCTTTAATAAACGGGACAGAGCCGCCAGGCCGCCGACGCCCCGACGCGCGGAGCCTGGCATAAGCTGACTCGCACGCATTCACCGTGGCTTTTATGGTGTCGCCATTCGTTCCGGTGTCTTGTCGTCTTGTGACGATCGTTTCCAGATCGCTCGGTGGTATCAGCCATGTGTGCGTGTTTTGTGCCGGCAGCTTACCGAGCTCTCGGCGCTGGATATGAACAGCGCTTTGCAACCGCAATAGCACTCTCCGTACTGCAAGTGCGTTTGTTTCGTGACGGAACTCGGGCCTCGAGCGAGCCTGCCGCCACGACTATCAAGCAAGATGATACGCACGCTGCGTGCTCGGCACAGTCCGGAAACCGAACGGTAAGTAATGCTTCTGTTTTCTGTTTGCTCGTCCGCATCGTCGTTCGGGCGCTTGCGGGTGTCGTTCTGCACTGTGTGTCGCAGGGAAAGTACAATAAAAAGCAAAACGAAAAAGAAAGGACATTAGGCGCACATAGCAACGATGTGAGGTGCCTGATGCGCTTGCGAAGACTACTGTGAGGACAGTACTAACATACTTCGAACGGCCAGTCAATCGGCGCGCTAGCGCACTTTGTTAAGGATATTTTGTGCGATATGACTGCATGCGATAAAGCAGGAATGCAGCGACGTGCTTTCGGGAGACACTGAAACGAGAGGTCTCGCTTATCGCGCCGTCATTTGGTCACATGTGCACTAAGGCGATGTTTATTTTCATTTTTTTGCTGCGTTCTCATACTTGATTTGGTTTATCCTCAGAGTTGACTTGTGCTCATTTTTAACGTGTGGCGTAACCGTGCCCCCTCGTTTTCCAGCGTTTACAGTGGATATAGAAGTTGACTACCCTGGCCGTCCTTGTTCCGCTGCAGCGCAGCTGTGAAAATTCATCGAGGCACCGAATTTCAGTAAGTGGTCCGCCGTGGTGGTGTAGCAATTACGGTGCTCGGCTGCTCTCCCGAACGTCGCGGGTTCGATCCCGGCAGCGGCGGTCGCAGTTCGATGGAGGCGAAATAGTAGAGGCCCGTGTACTGTGCATAGTGAGTGCACCTTAAACAACGCTAGATGGTCAAAATTTCTATAATCATATGGTGGTCTTGGGCCGTAAAACCCCAGATATTATTATTATATTACTAAGTTAGAAGACATTCAGATAACAATTTTTTATCGTACACAGTTTCCGTTTCCAAGAAAAAAACCTGAAATAGCATCCAGTTTCCTACATTCGTGCTTCTTTTTGTTCGATGTAATTAGTGAGTTTAGTACAGCATGAGAAAGCAGCAGACTAAGGCACACAAGCCACCAGACGGCTCTGTCGCAAACTGGCCAAGCGTGTGCTGTCATATAGACCAGTTCCATTCCATAGCATGCTTTGTTTGAGCCCTTTCATTATCGTGATACCTGGCAAACAGATTCGATCTCTGAACTGATGTGCATTTGCTCAAACAGTGGCTCGGGGAGTGAGTTTGAAACTGTGAATCTTTTTTCTGTGGCCCCATCAACAGGGCAGTGCAAATATGGTCCGTTGCAGTGCGAATGTTTTCACTGTTTGAGTAGTTGGTAACAGTACTACTACTAAACTTCATATGTAGGTATATTGAAGACTTAAATTTGCTTTAAGACGAGCGTTTGGAGGGAGGGTGGAAGGAAGAAAGTAATAGATGTAAAGAAAGGCAGAGTATTCGGATGTTGGACTGACAATATACCCTGGGCGACGGAATATGGTAAGAGGAATAAAACATAATTGAAAAAAAACATTACAAATGAAACGAAGGAAGAGTGCGTTACCACTTGTAGTCTGTATGTAGCAGCAGTTCCGCATAAGAAGCACAACAGCGCTTTCAGTGCTAACATAATATGTAGCAGACCACAAAGCGAAAGACATGCGAAAAATGTAATAGCTGGGAAAGCTGTTTACTGTAGTAAAAAATGTTTAATTTACATTACCAGTTTGTGTATTGTGTGCACAATAATGATGAATAATTTAAGTCCTTGGCGGTCAAGAGCTCAATGACAATAAATATAATTGTGCAAAAAGTGCTTCATACAGACATTAAACTGAATTTATACCAGTCATCCAATTTGAGTTCTGTTATACCTCACAGCTGATCAGTTCAGCATGATGTACTGAGTCGCTTACATGTTTGACTTTCCAGACGGTGCTCAAGATGGGTCATGCATCGCTGTGGCGCTATTAGCACCAGCGGCTCTCTAAGAAGTGATGCAGCTCGTGTGGACACTTCACAAAATAGCGGTTGGTACCAGCTTTTGTTACAATATGCAATGAAATGCTATGCATTGCCTAATTCTGCAATGGAACAAATTATTGTAATCAAGGAAGTCATTGGTACTCTGAAAACCTTCAAAGTACCACTAATTAGAAACACATTTCCATGGCACGTCTTATCTCAGCCGTATTGATACATTACACACAATGCGCCCACACTCTATCGCGCCTACAAGACTGCATTGATTTAACTCGAGTGTCTCTACAACAGACACCTCTGCTGTACCATGAAGCATAGCTGGTATAATCAAAACAGTGGAAAAAGAACGAGAACTGAAAGAGTGGACACAACACAAGCGCTAATTTTCAACTGCGAATTTTATTGAATAATCACCTTCAAATGCTATTATCTGCATGTTTTTACTAAGCACAAACACAACTCGGGATGACCCTCTTGGTTAGAGAGTGTCGCCATGAGTTGTTTTTGTGCCTTGTGAAAGAACATACGCAGATAATTGTATTTTAAGGTGTTCTTTCAATAAAATTTTCAGTTGAAAGTCAGCGCACGTTTTGTGCCACACTCTTAGTCCTGGTTCATTTTGTGCGGTTAAACCGGCTGGTGCCAAGCAAGTAATTGTGCTTAAGGGCCCCTACCAGGCCCCATAACAAATTTTAGTTAGACGCTGGCAGTTGTGTGTCCGATGAAGGGCATTATGCCGCAAGAATTTTTTCAATCGATTCATTACGAGCTGAGAAAACCGGTATTTTTGAAGCGACGTGAAACCATGATGCGAGGAGGCGAGCTCGAAACCCTTGCCGCTCTCCCCGCGTAGCCTTCGCAAGCCAAGTCTCTTCCCTACCTTCTCCGGCATCCGAGCGAGAGCAACACGTCAGGGGCACGCAAGGTTACGTGTGCATGACGTGCCCGACCTAGCCCAGCCCCCGAGCACACGTGCGGCGTTGTTTTGTTGACCAGCGTTATTTTATGGTCTGCTGGCTGCTTCTGCGGGATGGACGTCTCGGTGCGCACGAAAACTGCGACATTTCACTGGTACGAGAGTGGCGGCATCATGAGCCAGTGCCGAGTTTACGTTTACTTGGATGCGCTAGAATAAATGACCATAATGAGTGCTCGAACGCGCCAGAACATTACTTTCGTTTCCAGGGCTGGCGTCTGCTGAAAGCGGTAACCGCGAGGACACGAACGCATGCGAAACGAAGGCACATTAGCCCCGCATATCGGTGCAATTCACGAAACAAAAATGAAAAAGACGCACACACTCCCGTTGTGCGTCTCAAGTTTATTCATCTATTCAAGCAACAAATTCCAAACTACACGCGTCGTGTCAAATAATTTTCGCGGTGTCACGTGCTACTGTTGTCGATTTCAGAGCACAGTCGTCTACGCAGAGGACCCACGTCACAGCACTGCCGTCTGCGCCGCCATTCCACCGTGCATCCCCTCATTCTCTACGCGCGAGCACCCGGAGAAGAAGGGCAAGCGGCGTTCAGCTTGAAATTTGACCCATTTCCGCGGCGCGTAGCGTTGCAAATTTTGGCAGACGGGATCGTGAACGATCATTGTATGAATTGCGCTCGTCAGCGCAAAATCGTCAAACGTGGTGAGGGGCCAGGGCAAACAGTTAATACCTGGGCTGCATGCATTCGGTGATGTGCGTTACCTCTGTTAGGTAACTTTATACATTCATGTAGATTTTAAGAGTTATGTTGATTGTCAATCCAGAAGCACGGTGGCACGTGGCTTACAGGCACATTTTAAGTACACCTTCATAGGTTTAGCCAGGAGAGCGCGAAGTACTAACAATAGGAGTTAGGTTCTGCTATGGCATTAGCAGAGCTTGATTTAAAAGCAGAGTAACGAATCAAGACTCTTGACATTGGTATGCCTCATATGTTAAACATATCCATTTTATATCATCTAGTCCCAGATTTAATTGAACTATTTGGCAGAACTTGTATTAGATGCGAAGCATCTTATGCTCGAGGCCGTCCTTCCCGCGTCCCTCCCGCGTCCGGCCACTTTCATGAAGTAGGGAAGCACCCACTATGCGAACCAGAACACTGAAGTACAATAAAGTGTGTTCGGCGAAAGCGTGTGGCCATTCCACTCACTATATGCCATGTCTTTTTTCTTCTTTTACACTCTCACTGGGATAACACACAAACCGAATCTCTGCGTGTTATTTTTTTTAGATGCGAAGCATCTTATGCTCGGGGCTATGTCCGTCCGGCGTCCCCCGTCACTTTCATTAAGTAGGGAAGCACCCATTATGCGAACCAGAACACTGTACTAATATGAAGGCCGTCAACCACTACTACAGTTATCAGGGTCATGGCCGAGAGCACAGAGACGCTGCTTAAAGGAGCACTAACACAAAAATTTTGCACCTTGTTTTTTTTGTTGCAATAGGTAGCTTACGACCCACTTATCACGGCTGGAAACCTCGTTTGCGCGAGTGCGCGACAGGTTAGTTATTTACAGACGGTTTTAGAGCGCCCAGTCGCATGCGTTAGTATTTTCTCGCGCTTTGCGCATCGCGCAAACGCCATCCGCGTTCCAGCGCTTAAATTGACGGACCCTTTGTAAATTCGAAAGTATGTTCCGCGAACGCCTGTGTCCATTGAGACGGCGTCGGTCAGAATGATTGCAAGGGCTGGGCACAGCGACGCTACGCAAGCAAAGCGCGAGCGCTGTAGAGTGCGACGCGACCGCCGTCCGTTTGCGTACCCCGGCGGCCACCTGATTCCGTGCCAGAGCTCGGATGGACAGACGGACCGACAGACCCACGGACGGACGGCGGACGGACACACGGACGGACAGAGGAGGGACAGACAGATGCCTAGAGTAGAGAGAGGAGCATGGGACGCGTATGCGCAGTGAGGATGTGGACGCCGCGGAGAGGGATGCCTAGAAGAGAGGGGGGAGCGTAGGAGAGAGGGGACGCGCATGCGCAATGGTTGTGTAAACGCCGCGGGCGGGAGGGATACCTAGAGGGAGAGAGAGGGGGGAGTGTAGGAGAGGAGGTGCGTGGTGAGGGTTTGCGCATGCGCAGTAAGGGTGGTCAGGCCGCACACCACCACCACCACCAGCGGACGGACGGACGGACGACGCCGGATGGACACCGGACGGACGGATGTCGGACGGACACCGGATGGACGTGAGAATGAGACATTAAAGGCTTTCGCCTTAATAAGGCCGTCAACCACCACTCTACGGAGCGGCTCCCGCGTCCCACACCCACACAGCGCATACGCGTCCCCTCTCTCTCTCCTCTCCTACGGTTTCCCCCCGTTCTCTCCTCTAGGAACCCTCTACGGAGCGGCCCGCGACAGGTGGTGCATACTCCGTCGGGGGCACCACGGTAGCTCCGCGGTATAAAATTGACGGAGCGCGCCTCATTCTGTCTCCTGTGCGGCGCCGCGATGAGCGCCCGGGCCGCTGCCGCGAAACGAGAGCCGCGACGTTTCTCCCGCTCAAACAAATCTCCCCGCTGCTTCGCATCCACACATGGTTCCTTTAGCGGGAGATGGGGAAGTTTTAAAGACGATAGTCTTTCTTGGGATACTTCAACGGAGAAATTTTGGTCTGTCTGTCCGTCTGTCCGTCTGTCTGTCAATCGATTCAACCACTCAGCCAAAGCTTAACCACTTGCTGAGCGCCCAGCCAAATTGAACAGTCGTTTGCGTGCATACTTGTGAACATTGTCAATCAAAAAGCAAATATTACGCATATCTGAGGCGCAACAACAATACGGAAATATTAGGTGGTGTGTTCTTTTATAGAAAATACATAGATACTTAATTCTAAAGACCCTAGTGTTTCTTAGGCTGCGCTGAAAATGCGGGCTGCCTTGCAAAAGCGAACAGCCGTCGTCTGTCTCCGAGGTCGCGCGAAGTGCCGCGTGTTTCATCCGACGCACGATAGCTGGCGCAGTCTGGCCCCGTCGCTCCAAACAAGAGAATCTATTTTCGTGGTCGCTCTGCGCGACTTCTCAGCTTTTTACACGGTGCCAAAAACACCGCGCTTGCCCCGAGAAGACGCTTGGCTATGCCAGGGCGGAAATGGTACGAGAACAGCATCACAGGTGGCCGCGGATGAGACCAGGACTCATGTAGTACGGCAGGCAGAATTTTTCTTATAAGAGCACCTTTCACAAAACAATGATCAACAGCACACACTAGCCATCATCTATTGTTCTTTTGCCTTGTGTTAAGACGTGGTAAAAAACACGAACTAGCTAACATGCACTGTCCTTTCTCTGCCACATTTTTCTACATATTACAAGAATGACAGTGTACGCTACGCTTTCCTCACTAAGTGCAAAACTTAGCATGAAATAGGTAGCAACAACATCTCGATTTTTTCATTTTATTTTGTGTTTTTGAAAAAAAACATTGCAGCAAAAGACGTCAAGCCAGAGTTTTGAGTAATACAGTCAATTTGATGAATGCTGAAACCATAATGGACTTCTTTGTTTGATATCATTTTCAGGAAGACACGTCTGGCGAGGCAGCAAGAGTTATTGGCCCGCCTGTTTTTCTACAAGGTGGTCAATGACGGGAACACTTTTTTTAGTGCCTCACTGCACAGTTCATTCCGGATATCATACACCTCCCAGCATTTCGGCAGACACTGGGACCAGTACAGTCCCAGTGTTACTGTTTTCATTTCAATAAAAGACTACAAACAACATTCATTTTATCAGTTGTCATGGTATTATATTTGTCACGCATTAAAAAAAAGAGTACTTGTGCATTCACAACAGATTACTGAACACTAGCCTAATAACGTTAATGCTCTGTTCTACAAAACAAGTTGAACAAATGGTTTTTGGAAAGCATAGCACAACAGAAATAAACGGAATTCAGTGAGACAGAAAGGGATCAAGATTGAAAATTGGTGGGCTGCTGTTTTATTAATGGTTGCATAATTGCATGATGAACTTGAACATCAAGTACAGGTGCACACGTCAGCAGGAGAGCATATGCCACCGACATTACCTCACTGTTTTGAATATCTGCTACAGTTCTCGTATTCCAGCATGATATTTTTAACATTCAACCATGATCAAGCCAGCCTGTGTACTGCTGTGACAATAATGTACCAGTTATAAAAAATGATTTTTTAAAGAGCAGCTCTTTTATTGAGGCAAGCATTAACAAAGATTTGAATTTCGTTCTGCACCATCTATCGACCCGAAGTGCACGCGGATGTTGGCGAATAGGATTTGCAAAATCATTAACTATTTATTTGGAGGGAGACCTGTCCGTCGCTAATTTCTGGAAGTCATACCTGATCTTGGCGCACGTTACGGCATTCACTTGAACAGCGGTGTGATGCTGAATAAAGATACTAGTAGCTAGTCCCTATATATGAGATCAGTTAAAGAGTGAGAATGAGTAAAAAACCACTGTATATCGCGAAATAGAGCGCGTAAGTGCTAACTGCGGAAATTGATGATAATCGAAATGCTAAAAAGGTGCAGCTGCCCCAGCATGCAGCTCGAGATAATTAACGCGCACAAAATGCAAATGTTAGTGTAGGCACGCGAAAATACCCGCGTAACATTAACGTGCGAAAGCACGTGGCCTTGGATTACCTGAGAACGGGCTGCTGTCATTGACACGCGTGCACCTCGAGACACAAACAGGCCAAATTGCTCACAGCACACGTACTTGGGAGAAACATACGTGGGCCTCGAGAACTGAAGGTATCCTCCTCACGCTTGAATCCGAGAATTCTCGGTGAGCAAAACGCCCGCTGTTTACAGTGAATTTCTAAAACGACGCACGAACACACGTTAATCGTTCTTGCGGCACGGCGCACCACGAAAGAGAGTCGGAGCTGAAGGCGCTTACCGTGGTTGTCTCGAGTTCATGAAGCCCCGCAAACTATTCACTGACCGAATACACGCTCAAACACATTTATATGACACAAAATGAGAAGTTCAACGTTCCGCCTGGTTCCGCAGACTGTTTGCAAACTAGTTCAGTGCTGCTTTCAGTGCATGCGGTCACGAGTTCGATTCCAGTGCTGCCTTTAATCTGAATGCTAATCTCGCAGACGTAGATGATTGTGATTCTGTTGATTTTCTAATTACACGTAGTGATGATTACTACCGCCAAACTGGCGAGAAAACTCTTTGACAGCATGACAGACAGACAGACAGACAGACAGACAGACAAGGAATTTTATTAAGGTCCTGAGGAGCCAGCCAGTGCAGCATGAAGAGAATTTTTTTTCCCGCAACCGCATCAGGGCCGACTACAGACAGGCCGCCTCACTCTAAAAAAATTACACCATCTCCCGCTAAAGGGAACCATGTGTAGATGCGAAGCAGCGGGCGCTTACGCTTACACTGGCGGCGGCGTTGACGCTGGCGCTCATCGCAGTGTTGCGCAGGAGAGAAAACTGTGGAGGCTCACAGCACGCAGTGATGGAGCGGTGTTTCCTACTGGAACATGCCAATCGCTGCTAATGGGCAATGAGAAACAGAACACTCCGACTGGACACAGAGACCCGCAGTCCGCGTTTGGTTAACGCGCACGCTGCGAATTTTTATTGTTCAATAACGCACAGGAGAAATCTCCCACCGGCACCACCTTGCAGGTGAAGATCCAGTGCCATATATACGAGGTGGCCAGTGAACGGTTGTGCAGCGCGAGCAGTCGGTTTTTAAATGCGAAGCATTTCTTAGCGAACTTCGGCGACCTTGAGCGTATCTATCTAGCCGCCTACGACATTGTGCTCTCCTGGCCGTATCGTTTATGGGATTTATACAAACATCGGTGTGGCATAACATGACTGTATGACAAACATGAATCACTGGTCATATCATGAAAATCATGATTAGCTTGTGATGAAAAGCATGATTTACACGCCATGGTCAAAGGGCTCCTGAGGCCGTTTTCTTAACTTGGTATATCCAAAAATTGGTACGATGAGACATTTCGGCATGACCAACATAAATGACGGGTGGTAATATCAAAATCCTGACCTGCATGTCATGTACAACATGATTTACATGCCACACTCATGGCGCGCTGACGGCCGTTTCGCTAGCTTGATACACACCAAATTTGGTATTGGGTGACGTGACTGTATGGCGAACATAAATGCCAAGCGGTCATATGGAAATCGTGACATGTCATGTGCCACATGACTTGCATGCCACGCTCATGGCACGCTCGCGGCCGTTTCGCTAGTTTGATATACACCAAATTTGGTATTGAGCGACGTGACTGTATGACGAGCATAAATGACACGTGGAAATATGAAAAGCATGACATGTCATGTGCAACATGACTTGCATGCCACGCTCATGACGCTCTCGTGGCCGTTTCGCTAGCTTGATATACACCAAATTTCGTATTGAGTGCCGTGACTGTATGACGAGCATAAATGACAAGTGGTAATAAGGAAACCGTGATATGTAATGTGCAACATGACTTGCATGTCACGCTCATGACACTCTCGTGGCCGTTTCGCTAGCTTGATATACACCAAATTTTTAAGGCAAAAGCCTTTAAGGTGGAACCGCATGGCGCGTTTTCCGACGCGATTGACGCACGGCTAGAGGGACGTGCGCGTCTTTTTGACGAACGCCCACGCGAAATCGCGACAAACCGTCCCGCATGTCGCGATTTCAGGCGCGATTGACGCGTGGTCGGAGGGACGCGCGCGTGTTATTTTGACGAACGTCATCGCGAAATCGCGCCGCGGCATCTTCCTACTCGGAGTAGAAAAAAATTACACCATCTCCCGCTAGAGGGGAACCATGTGTAGATGTGAAGCAGCGGGCGCTAACGCTTACAGTGGCGGCGGCGTTGACGCTGGCGCTCATCGGGAGCGTTGCGCAGGAGAGAAAGCTGGGGAGGCGCAAAGCACGCAGTGATGGAGCGGTGTTTTCTACTGGAACATGCCAATCGCTGCTAATGGGCAATGAGAGACAGAAGACTCCGACTGGACACAGAAACCCGCAGTCCGCTTTTAGTTAACGCGCACGCTGCGAAAATTTTTATTGTTGAACAACGCACAGGAGAAATCTCCCACCGGCACCAGCATGGAGGTCAAGATCCATTGCCATATATACGGGGTGGCCAGTGAACGGTTGTGCAGCGTGAGCAGTCGGTTTTGTCAACCAAGAAACTCGCTAGCAGACGCTGCCTACGTCGGCCTCGCGAGGCGAGAGAGGGGGGGGAGCGTAGGAGAGGAGAGGGGGACGCGCATGCGCAGTGGGGAGTGTGGGCGCCGCGGGCAGGGACTAGAGGGGAGAGCGTAGGAGAGAGAGAGGGGGACGCGCATGCGCAGTGGGAGTGTGGACGCCGTAGGCTGGGATGCCTAGAGGAGAGAGGGGGAGCGTAGAAGGAGAGAGGAGGGAAGGCCCATGCGCAGTGAGGGTGTGGTTGCCGCGGGGAGGGATGCCTAGAAGAGAGAGGGGGGGAAAGGAGGTTTTTATCTTTTTGAAAGGGTTTGCGCATGCGCAGTAAGGGTGGTCACGCCGCACACCACCACCGGATTAAGCTTCGCCATAAGATGCTTCACATCTAAAAGAAAAAAACACCTCGCGCGTAGCGTCTCCCGTTCGTCCGCCAACCAGCGTTTGGGGTGCAGACGCGTGTTTGTTTTTTTCCAATGCCCCCAGACGGCGCCGACGTCCACGCATCTCGGCGGAACCTTTTGAAGCTGCCGTGCGCTTTGACGAAAAGCTAGCGACCCGGCAAACGCGGCGAGAAAACGCCGCTACTTTCTTTCCATGCGGGTGCACTTGCGACCGCGGCAGCGCGGGCGTTGCCGCGGGCTCGCGGAAAACGCGCCATGCGGTTCCACTTTTAATGTCTCATGCTCACGTGCGTCCGTACGGTCGTCCGTCCGTCCAGCCGTGCCTTGGCACCGTGCCAGGTGGGCGCCGGGGCCCGCAAACGGACGCCGGTCGCGTTGAACTCTACAGCACTCGCACTTTGCTTGCGTGGAGTCGCTGTGCCCGGCGTGCCTAATCATGCAAGGAAGGAGAAGCGCGCATCACGTTCCATTCCGACCGACGCCGTCTCAGTGGGCAAGGGCGTCCGAGAAACTCACTTTGGAATTGACAAAGTGTCCGTGAATTTAAACTCTGGAACGCGGATGGCGTCTGCACGCTGCGGAAAGCGCGAGAATACGAACGCATGCGAAACGGAGGCAGATTGGTCTCGCCTCTCACTGCGATACGAGGTAAAAAATTAAGCGAACATAAGTGGCAGGTGGTAACATAAAAATCCTGGCATGGATGTCTTCCACAATGCCATTTACATGCCGCGCCCATGGTGCGCTTGTGTCCAGTTCGCTAGCTTGATATACACCAAAATTTGTATTGCGCAAAGTGACTGCATGACGAACACAAATCACAGGTCCTAACATGTAAATAATTACATGAATATTATGTACTGCATAATTTGCTTCTTGCTGGCTGCCTCGCATTACATCGATTCTCACATTACGTGGGATCTGCCATTTTTTCAACCAAAAAACTCGCTAGCAGACGCTTCCTGCGTCGGCGTCGCGAGGCGAGAGAGGGGGAGCGTAGGAGAGGAGAGAGAGGGGGGGACGCGCATGCGCAGTGGGGGGTGTGGACGCCGCGGGCAGGGATGCCTACAGGTGAGAGGGGGAGCGTAGGAGAGGAGAGAGGACGGGAGGCGCATGCGCAGTGAGGGTGTGGTTGCTGCGGGGAGGGATGCCTAGAGGTGAGAGAGAGGGAGGCGAGGAGGTTTTTATTTTTTATTTTTTAAAGGGTTTGCGCAATACGCAGTAGGAGTGGTCACGCCGCACACCGCCACCACTACCGGATTAAGCTTCGCCATAAGATGCTGCACATCTAAAACACAGTGTCGCCCCCAAGGCGAAGCAATGAATGCGATAGCAAGAAATTAGTATGTCACACGAAGAACCACAAGCAGCTCGATATTTGCAGCGCGCCGCCGCAGCACAAAGAAGGACGCTCGAAAAGGACGCATAGGTATACACAGGACAAGCGTGCACCAACAACTGTCGCAGTTGTTACGTGTTTGTATTTGAGCAACGCGCTGCGAGTGTCCACAATGCAGAAGCCGACGCTGTTGTTGTTGTTGCCTTTGACATGGCTGCTCAGGGGGATTGGCCAAGGATTGATTATATGATTATATGACTTTTCGACGCTGTTTGATACTTATTTTTCTTTTAAACTGCGGCACGTGGAATGACCCCTCTGCGTCTCCTGTCACGCGGTGGCGTCTGACGCCAAGTGAGCCAGGTGTTCTTTTTTAAAGACGATAGTCTTTCTTGGGATACCTAAACGGAGAAATTTTGGTCTGTCTGTCTGTCTGTCTGTCTGTTTCTCTGTTTGTCGGCACGTCACACGATTCAGCTAGCTGGCCAAAGTTTAACCCCCCTGCCTTACGACCTCCAATCTTGACCGAGAAGCATGTGTTCATACGGGTGAGCGTGGGCAATTAAAAATCAAATATTACGCATACCTGAGGCACAACATCAATACCTTAGTACTATTCACAGTGTTCCTTTAAAACAAGATCTATAGATACGTAATTATAAATATCCTAGTGTTTATTACGCGGCGCTGAGAATGCGCCGTTGTGTACAAAACAAATCTCCGCCCAGTGATTTAACGACGCTGTGGTGCTGCCACCTGGCAGCAGCATAGTTCAACACAAGCCGATGTTCCCCGGTAGCGCTGTAGATGGCGCCCTCTTCTGTTTTATCAATGCCAGCCAGATGCGGCTGATTCATCGTAGAAGAGCGCTGTCTCAGGCAAGGCAAAACATATATGGCCGCTTGATGAAATACGACCCACTCTACAAGACATGATCAGAGAACGCAGAGAAAAGACCGACGACCAAATTTCAGCGGAGAAACGCCGGTGTCCGTCTAAGCGTGCCCGGAAAACGTCCGAAAAACGAGCCCAGCGGCTAGCCCAGCTATTAAATTGTGGTACTCATGCCGCTCATGCAGTGCAGTCGGCACAAGACTATCGTCTTTCGACGACATTTGCAGCGAAGCACGCAGATACGCGGCCAATTTTTTTTCCTTCTACATCATGAGTGGTTGTAGTGATTGACGTGCGCGAGTGTTTGAAGTGCGCGCCATGCAAGATCTAGAAGAAGAAAAGGAAGAAGAAAGTTGCACGAGCGCTGGAAAAAATAAAACAGAAGAATAAAGGCAAAGACCAATCGGAGTAAGCCACGGGATGCGCGAGGACGAGAAGGCAAAGCGCGGTGGCAAGAGGGGACACGGGAGAAGCTGCGAAGAAGACGGGCCACGTTCCTCGGCGGTCGGGTTCCGGACCCGAGCCTTGGCGACAACCTGAGCCCGCGGCGACCTGCCCGTACGAGCAGGCCATGGTGACGCCCCTCTGACGGAGTCCTGCTGAGTGGTGTCCTGTGCCCGTGGACACGCTGAGCTGTCGAGCTTCGGGCACGAGCTCTAGCGTAGGTGTCCGGCCAGGACGCGGCTACGACGTCGGTGCCTCGCCTTCGACCCACAGCCGTGGAAGACTTCTTCGACCAGTGGCCTAGGCGCTCCTCTCCGAAATCCGTCAACCTCTACGGACGTTGGTGAGACCATCGTTCGCGCATCGCTTCTCCGTTCGCTTTATTGGAACTGCTATAGCTTAGGACTCATTTCACGGTTTAGTTGTGTATGTTTAGTTTGGGTTTCCGTCGGTGCTATGTGTGTTCGTTTTGCGTGTGTGTATTAAATGTTGTGTGCAAACGGCCTCGTCCTTTCGTGGGTGTCTGTGGCGACGTCTTGGACACCCATTGATTAAGAACCTGCACGTTGTTGAAAACACCATAACAACGTAACATTGGCGTCCGCAGCGACAGGACGAGGCCACTTGTATCACTTGAGTGAGTCTGACGACTAGTGAGGAAAGATGAGCATGGCAGGGTTAATGGAGTTGGCAATGAGCACGGGTTTGGAAGGCGCGGAGTTGAGAGCGTGGTTTGAGGAATGGGAAGCTCGAGAGCGTGAGGAGAGGGCTGCACAAAGAAAAGCAAGGAAGGAACAACTAGAATTAGAATTACAGAATCAGGAACGGGAAACTCGAGCACGTGTGGAGAGGGCCGCAGAACGTAAAGAAGAAAGTAACGCTCTGATTGAGCAGTTAAAACATGAAGAACAAGAGCAGAAAACGCTTCTGCTAAAGTTAAATCTCGCAGAGGCTTCGGAGACACCGGTAGGAAGTGAAGCACACGATATGTCTGTGGCTAGCTCCGGGAAAGAGGACTTCGAAGTGTGCTCTCAAAACGGTGTCTACAGGCACGAGCAACGCTCTTTAGGTGCGGTTGTCCTGGAACCTCACCGTAGCTTTTCTTTAGAGCCAGGGGTTCACCTGGAGGATGGTACAGAGATGGTTAGCCAGGAATCTAAGGATGTTAAGGTTCAACTTGACGAAGCAGAGTATGGCTTCAGGAGCACGGAACGGAAAAGTTCCATAAATGATGAGTTATGCTTTAAACCGGCTGAGAGGCAAAGCACGTGTATAGAAGAGGCCAGAATGCCTCAGAATAGTTCCACAGAAGGAACAATAAAGGCTCTTCAAGGTGATGGCGGTGAATGCCGTACAGTGAACTCAGAAGGGGTCAACCCAGATTCACCAAGTGGGCCGCGAGCGGCAGCAACAGGTGATTCAGTCATGTTCGTGCAACATGGCAATGACAAAGACGTTAGTAAAGGCATTCCAACTTATCTGGCTAGTGATAATAAAACTTATCCGAGAAAGTTAGAAGAAAGTGCACAAGCACGTATTAAAGCAGGCAAAAGTGGAGTCACAAGCAGAGACTTCAGCATACGATGACTTTGACTCGCTGGATGACCTGAATTGTAAGGTCCGATAGGGTTGCAGAGCCCGCAATTCAATTTGTAGGGCGTAGCATTCAGGAAGCCGACACGTCATGTTTGGTGTCTTGCGAGGTAGAAGGCACTTGCCTTGAAATTTGGAAACCCCAGCCAGCTGATCGGCACGGACAAGGCGTTCACGTGCTTAAAACACTCAATCGAACGCGTCTGACTGGGGAGCGCGTGGAAGCGATGCGTCGATTTGGGTTCCGATGTTTGCGATCCTTGCTGGGCTGTGAAATCGGCAGGGCGTCTCAATGCCATTGAGGTTAACAAACAGACGTCTGCACAAAAACGCTGCCAAGCGTTTCTGATGTTTTGTGGCAAATCGAAGGCCGATGCCATTCGCCTCATTTGGGACGCTATAACTTGAGCGTCGAGGTCATTAACCGGTGGCTTTTCTGGTTTCGACTGTAGGCAGCGGAATAATATTTCTTGTACATATTCTGCTTGTTGTGTGCTTGTATGGGAAGTGTTAAGTTGAGTATTTCGTGTAGTTGTTTAAGTATTCTTTGAACTGTTGGTTTAAAGTGGACATTTATATTTAATGGGTCATTAAAGTGGACAAGTGTGTTAGGACTGTATAGTGACCTGTGCGGTGAACAGCGCAGTGGACAGGTGCAGTGTAGGGAAGGACATACCGCGCACGTGTCAGCAGTTTTTTTTTTTTTGAAAAAAAAACTTGATGAAAGGGGGGCTTATGTAGTGATTGACGTGCGCGAGTGTTTGAAGTGCGCGCCATGCAAGATCTAGAAGAAGAAAAGGAAGAAGAAAGTTGCACGAGCGCTGGAAAAATAAAACAGAAGAATAAAGGCAAAGACCAATTCGGAGTAAGCCACGGGATGCGCGAGGACGAGAAGGGCAAAGCGCGGTGGCAAGAGGGGACACGGGAGAAGCTGCGAAGAAGACGGGCCACGTTCCTCGGCGGTCGGGTTCCGGACCCGAGCCTTGGCGACAACCTGAGCCCGCGGCGACCTGCCCGTACGAGCAGGCCATGGTGACGCCCCTCTGACGGAGTCCTGCTGAGTGGTGTCCTGTGCCCGTGGACACGCTGAGCTGTCGAGCTTCGGGCACGAGCTCTAGCGTAGGTGTCCGGCCAGGACGCGGCTTACGACGTCGGTGCCTCGCCTTCGACCCACAGCCGTGGAAGACCTTCTTCGACCAGTGGCCTAGGCGCTCCTCTCCGAAATCCGTCAACCTCTACGGACGTTGGTGAGACCATCGTTCGCGCATCGCTTCTCCGTTCGCTTTATTGGAACTGCTATAGCTTAGGACTCATTTCACGGTTTAGTTGTGTATTTTTAGTTTGGGGTTTCCGTCGGTGCTATGTGTGTTCGTTTTGAGTGTGTGTATTAAATGTTGTGTGCAAACGGCCTGTCCTTTCGTGGGTGTCTGTGGCGACGTCTCGGACACCCATTGATTAAGAACCTGCACGTTGTTGAAAACACCATAACAACGTAACAGTGGTACAGAAGGGAGCCACTTTGTCGTGCGCATCTCAAGGGCAGTTTTCAATTTGAAAGAAACCGCAGTAAAAGCGTTGCGTGATAGAAAACACGCTGAAGCTGTTCCGAGATCTGCGTACCGCGAGTGGCAAATGGTGCATATGAATAGCTCACGGTTATATGGCTGCCACGAGCATGGCGTGTGGCTGTGTTGGCTAGCGCAGCAGGCTGCGGAGCGAGGGGTCGCTGGTTCGAATTCCCGGTCAGGTGGTTTGGAATTTTTTTTCTTTATGCCTTTTTTTATATATGCACATACACATCCGGGACATGACGGCGTCGACAGACGGCGACGGCGACGGCAAAAATCAGCCGAGAGTGTCCATATAATTACTATCGCAATAATTTTCCGATAGTTCTCACTTGCCACGTATACGACTATTTTTAAAGAGGAACGGTGACTCTTGGTGGGTCAGAGTCGACGCACTCTAGGGAAGTCCCCAGACCCTCTCCAGGAAGAGTGAAAGGACTCTTATGCGAAGGATCACACTACCATGCACTTCAGAGGGAGTCAGGCGATTCTTTCCGGTTACGCACCTACGTGGGTCAAACGACACCCACAGAAGCGTCAAGTGACTACGGCTATATTAAGCTAATCAATTGACCCTTGCTCTACTTTTGCGCGATACTATTGTCACGTGGTCGTGACGTCGACGAAGGCAGCAGTCGGTAGGTTCAAAATGAAACTGTTTATTTGGGCCGAACTTGTGGCCAGTAAACGGAAAGTCAGATTACAGCAATACACACACTGGCACTGATAGCGGCGAACAGAGCGTCGGCCGTCGATCAACTAAACATCGTTGGGACGCGCCGGCTTTTATAACTCACGCGTCGAACATTCTAGCCTTATCACTAGTCGTCGCGCACGCTCTGGAATAATCTTGAGTGTTAGCGTCTTGCGTGCAATCTTAACAGAACGATCTACTACAAGCGAGAAGCTTCTGGAACAATAAGGTGCGGTCTGCGCCGAGTACTGCTGATAGTCTTTG
>JALIZH010018454.1:0-44209 GCA_030522465.1 Rhipicephalus appendiculatus
GAAACATCACTGAGATTGCTGCCACTCTGTGAAACGGAGCTGTTGAAATGTTGTCCGCGAAAACGGTTGTACTTTATCAGGCTAATTTTTCCCGGTGATTTCATTCATACAACACATGAAAAACAAGGCAGTGACTAGCTCGCAAGCATTCAGCCTATTGTAGTCCGAAGACGTTGTACGTAAGCTTCCCAGCCACGGACCGATAATTACAAATTTCCTAACACAACATTCGTTAGAGGGCCTTTCTTCCAATCAGTGATCAATCCGAATCGCGGTGGAGGCTAATAACGGCTGCTGTGGGCGAAACAAATAGCGCGGTCAGTAATAGAGTGATCCCAAAGAATGCGCTGTAGCCGGTGCTGCCGTGATCGAGAGCTGAAGAACGGATTCTCACGCACATGTTTCTAATGGGTCATTTTCTCGGGTAATTGGTCATAAATTTCGGCTGGATGTACCGTATGACTGCGAGAAAGCCCCGCTGACTAGTCGAAAAAGGTTTTTCTCGTTAAGTCAAGCAAGACGTAGGTTAGGCAAACTTCTCGGCGGCGCTCTATATTATTACTAATTTCGTTCGACAGCTGGTGAATGCTGGCACCCCAATTCTGGTTTCTTCCTGTGAGGAACCATTGATTTCAGTTTCTGCAGCCTCACATCGTCTTATGCTTAACTGCTTCGGCATCCTTCTCGTTACCAACACTACCACGTCGACAAGATAATGTTGAGCAGCGTCATTTCGCCTTGTAGATCATGGCTGAGATTAATTGGTAATTAAACGGAGAAAACTATTCGAGGCTTACGTAGAAAAAGCCTCTCGTAAAAGACTTCCTCTGCGCTCAGCGGAAATAAGGATGTTCCTACCGGACTGGGATACACAGCACGCGTGTGTGGCGATCTGTAAACTTGTCAGTATGTTTTCTTGGGCTAGTTGGTTCGTGACGACTGAAGGAAAAATCGCGAAACGACTCAGAGACAAACAAATAGGTAGCGCCAGTCCCGTTACCTATCTGTCCTTGAGTCATTTTGCACTACGATTTTTTCTTCTGATGACAACTTATATTCTGATTCCACAAAGGTGACACTTATATCAGCTGTGAACAAAGAAAAGTGAGTTCTACTCAAGGGTTTCATGTGCGATTATCTATAATGGTTTGGAAGCAACTGACTATGAACACTTTTTATTGCGATAGCAATTATATGGACACTCTCGGCTGGTTTTGCCGTCGGCGTCGCCACCGTCATCCCCCGTATATATATATATATATATATATATATATATATATATATATATATATATATATATATATATATATATATATATAACCGGCCCCGCCCGTCGTTCGCGAGCATGAAAAGACGCGAGGGGGGGGTCCCTCGAGCGACCTTCGATTTTACGAGCGCGGTCGTCGCGGGCGCGGGCGTTATCTCCCCTTCTCGGCGGCCGACAACGGGGGGCCGGTGTACCCTTCTACGCGCTGCGCTCTCAACGCGAAAAGAATGTGGTGAGCAGTGTCCCTGGAGCGGCCGTATGCTCTTAAAGCAGCGTTTTCTAGAGTTGCGTGAGATTGGATCTAAAAGAGTAAGCTGCCAGCCTCACTTCGTATAACATTACAATTTGTTGCTATTGCATTCATTGCTTCACCCTTGCGGTGAAACTGTGACTTTTTTTGTGCTAAAGCCTTTATCTGACGTCGTCAATGGGAATGTTAGGCGTTTTATTCGTACAATTTGTAATTCATTCACACAATTTGGTAACGAAAATTTAATAATTTCCTTTTTTTTCATTTTCATTTTTCATTGTTTTTATTTTCATTGTCGTTTTTATTTTCCAAATAGCGCGTTAAAAATCTTCGCTTTATACAGGAAAAACGCTTATTGACGATGAAGCGCTTATTGACATT
Organism: Rhipicephalus appendiculatus; assembly: GCA_030522465.1. NCBI lineage: Eukaryota > Metazoa > Arthropoda > Arachnida > Ixodida > Ixodidae > Rhipicephalus > Rhipicephalus appendiculatus. The sequence continues at coordinate 1,899 of JALIZH010018454.1, forward strand.
GCATTCGATTTTGATTTAACACAACTAGTTAGTGATTACACTCGTGTGCAAGACAACAGTAAATCTATTCTTGATCTTGTCTTTGTCAATGGTAATATTTCTGGAACAATTGACTGCGAAGTGGTTACAAGTATTTCAGATCACATGGCAGTCTTGGTTGATCTTCACTCGCTAAAGTACAAAAATGATGTTAAATACACACGTGTGCCATTCATTCATTCTTCCGACGATGCAGCCATCATAGACAGATAGGAGTTCGCGTACAACGAACTTTGCCAAAGTGTTAATCACGGTTTCAGTGATGTTAACGCTCTGTGGTTAAAGTATAAGAACACTGCGCATGCGTGCATACAGCTTTTTGTTCTTTTCAAGAAAAAGAAGGTACATACGTTGAAACCCTGGATTACACGAGATATAATCCACACTAAGAGAACAATTATTCGACTTCGAAAATCACTAAAAAAGCACGAGAGCATCACAACACGTTCTCTGATCACCGATCTGTCTCGAAAACTAAAAGAAAAGATGAAGGTCGAACAGCGCAATTTTTACGATGTAAAATTAACTAGCATGATGAAGGAATCGCCGTGTCATTTTTGGCAGTTTATAAGGTCCGAAGTCATCCAATAGAGACACGTTTGTTATAAATAAAGTTTGTACATAAGATGAAACAGAAATAGCCAATGCATTTAACGAACACTTCGCATCTGTTTTTACTTGTGATGACAAAATCATCCCCACTTTTAGTATGTTTAAAGACCTGCCTCCCATTTAAAATCTAAGAATCACAGAAGCCGGTGTATTCGAGTTATTATTAAATTTGAATGTAAGAAAATCTTGTGGCACAGACAATATACCAAATGCCTTTTTAAAGAGATACGCTGAATGGTCCTCAAAATTTCTGACAATTATTTTTAATGAATCATTATCCAGAGGTGTGCAGCCCGAGGATTGGAAATTCTCCAAAATTAAGCCTTTATACAAACATGGGGATAAAAAATTGGTTTGTAATTATCGCCCAATAGCTTTGACTTGCACAAGCTGCCAATTATTAGAAAATATAATTCATAAACACATTTCCTGCTTTTTGGAGTCACACTCAGTACTTTCACCCGCTCAGCATGATTTTAGGCGTGGGTTTTCCGCAACAACACAATTGGTTGAAATTGTCCATGACTTTGCACTAGCCATAAATAACCAGTCACAGATAGATGCCGTTTTTTTTAGACTTCGCGAAGGCCTTCGACAAAATCTCTCATTCAAAACTACTTCTGAAACTTTGGGAGGTACTAAAAAACCCACAACTTTGTTATTGGATTCAAGCATACCTGAGTTCTCGAAAACAGTATGTTGTTATTAATGAACACTTAAAAAAGCTGCCTGTCGATTCGGGTGTCCCCCAGGGATCATTTTTGGGGCCGTTATTGTTCCTTCTCTTTATAAATGACATTGTGGACGACTGTGCTGTTAAAATAAGACTATATGCCGACTATTGTGTTTTGTATAGTGAGATAAAAGGAACTTCTGACCAAAATGCACTGAATTTTCGATTAGATAAAGTCATGCGTTGGTGCAGGACGTGGCAGATGGCTGTGAATTACGACAAATGCGCTGTAATGACCATAAGCAACAAGAAAAATCCTCTTTTTATATACATATACAGTTGATCATAAATCATTAAATCGTGTCAGCGAACTCAAATATCTAGGTCTCATTATAACTCCTAACATTCACTGGGACAGTCATATCACTGCTATTTCTAATAAGGCATTGTCTAAACTTCATTTTTTAAGGAGATCTCTCAAGAGTACATCCACCATCTGCAAACTCGCCACTTACAAAGCTTTAATACTGCCGCTTTTAGAATGTGCAAATTTAATTTGGGACCCGTTCACACAGACTAACCCACTTAAGCTGGAAAGAGTTCAGAGTAAGGCTGTACGATTTATTTTTAATAGTTACGGTCCCTCATCTATTACTCAGTTACTTCGTCAAGCAGACTTAAAACGCATAACAGTTACAAATAAAATCCCTCGCCTTAAGTTGATGTTTAAAATTTTCAAGGATAAGTTACAGAGCCGAACATGCGCCTATATTTCATTTTTCAGCGGTTAGTCTACAAGGCTACGACATCCGTACTCATTAGTGCCATTTAAATCCAAGAACAATGTTTTAAATGTGAAGCATTTTTTGCGTACTGTAAGCACTTTTGCGTTTCTATCTGCGTATCTATCATCTATCTAGCCGCCTACGTTTGGGTGCTCTCGTGATGGCCTCCTTAACTTGGGGTAGACCAAAATTTGTATGGGAGGGTAAGAGGTATTGACGAATATGTCTGGTTGGTCATGACATGCAAAACATGAAAATCCCGTCACGTACGTCGTCAAACTCATTTCTCCAGACACGTGTGGCTCATACCCGTATACCACGGGCAGCGGAATGCGGTTAGGCGCCACAGGACTTGGCAATTTATATCTATCCAAGAGCGGCGAGAACAGGTATTGATAATTTAAATGCGAGAGCGTTAAGAAAAACTGACATCAGTGGCGTTGACACTGGTAATTTAAAGGCGACAGCGTTAAGAAAAAAACTCCCCATCTCCCACTAAAGGGAACCATGTGTGGATGCGAAGCAGCGGGGAGATAATTAGCTTGAGAGGGAGGAACGTCGCCGCTCTCATTTCACGGCAGCCGTCCGGGCGCTTATCGCGACATTGCACAGAAGAGAGAATGAGGCACGCGTGCTCCGTCATTTTTATACCGACGTATACCGTGGCACCCCCCAGCGGAGTATGCAGCTGTCACACCACCTGTCGTGCGCGCCGCTCCGTAGAGGATTCCTACAGGAGAGAACGGGGGGGGACCGTAGGAGAGGAGAGAGAGGGGACGTGCATGCACTGTGGGGGTTTGGGACGCGGGAGCCGCTCCGTAGAGTAGAGGATTCCTAGAGGAGAGAGGGGGAGAGGACGCGTATGCGCTGTGGGACGCCGGAGCCGCTCCGTTGAGTGGATAATTCCTAGAGTAGAGAAAGGGGGTGAGCGTAGCAGAGGATAGGGGGAGGGAACACGCATGCGCTGTGGTGGTGTGGGACGGACTAAGCCCCCTCCAAACACATGCAAGCAAGATCAAGGAATGGGGTCAACCTGGGCGACAGACACCACCTGCCTAGCCATTGCTAGGCAGCCTCTCTGTGCTCTCGGCCATGACTCAAGGAATGGGGTCAACCTGGGCGACAGACACCACCTGCCTAACCATTGCTAAGCAGCCTCTCTGTGCTCTCGGACATGAATCTCATGACTGTGATAGGGTTGACGGCCTTCATATTACTACAGTGTTCTGGTTCACCTAATGGCTGCTTCCCTACTTCATGAAAGTGGCCGGACGCGGGACGCGGGACGGGGGAGGGACGGACAGAGCCCCGAGCATAAGATGCTTCGCATCTAAAATTCGCCATCTCCCGCTAAAGGGAAGCATGGATGCGAAGCAGCGGAGAGATGGATAGCTTGAGCGGGAATTTTAAGGCGAAAGCCTTTAATGTCTCATGCTCACGTCCGTCCGGTGTCCGTCCGTCCGGTGTCCATCCCTCCGGTGTCCGTCCGGCGTCCGTCCGTCCGTCCGTCCGGCGGTAGTGCTGGTGGTGTGCGTCCTCACCACCCTTACTGCACATGCGCGAACCCTCCCCACGCACCTCCTCTGCTGTGCTTCCCCTCTCTTTCCTCTAGGTATCCCTCCCGCCCGCGGCGCTAACACCCCCATTGCGCATGCGCGTCCCCTGCCCCTCCCTCTCCTACGTTTCCCCCTCTCTCTCCTCTAGGCATCCCTCCCCGCGGCGTCTACACCTTCACTGCGCATGCGCGTCCCCTACCCCATCTCTCTCCTCTAGGCACCCCCCCCCCCCGCGGCAACCACACCCCCAATGCGCATGCTCGTCCCCTCCCCCCTCTCTTACGCTCCCCCTCTCTCGCCACGCAACGCCGACGCAGGCAGCGTCTGCTAGCGAGTTTCTTGGTTGAAAAAACCGACTGCTCGCGCTGCACAACCGTTCACTAGCCACCCCGTATATATGGCAATGGATCTTGACCTGCATGTGGTGCCGGTGGGAGATTTCTCCTGTGCGTTGCCGAACGATGAAAAATTCGCAGCGTGCGCGTTAACTAAAAGCGAACTGCGGGTCTCTGTGTCCAGTCCGAGTCTTCTGTCTCTCATTGCCCAGCAGCGATTGGGATGTTCCAGTAGGAAACAACCGTCCATCACTGCGTGCTTTGCGCCCCCCAGGTTTCTCTCCTGTGCAACGCTGCGATGAGCGCCAGCGTCAACGCCGCCGCCAGTGTAAGCGTTAGCGCCCGCTGCTTCGCATCTACACATGGTTCCCTTTAGCGGTGGATGGTGTAATGTTTAAGGCGAAAGTCTTTAATGTCTCATGCTCACGTCCGTCCGGTGTCCGTCCGACCTTCGTCCGGCGTCCGTCCGTCCGTCTGTCTGTCTGTCTGTCTGTCTGTTCGTCCGTCCGTCCGTCCGTCCGTCCCTCCGTCCGTCCGTCCGTCCGTCCGTCCGTCCGTCCGTCCGTCCGTCCGTCCGTCCGTCCGTCCGTCCATCCATCCGTCTGTCCGTCCGTCCGTTCATCCGTCCATGTCCGTCCGTCCGTCCATCCCGAGCTCTGGCACTGAGCCAGGTGGCCGCCGGGATGCGCAGACGGACGCCGGTCGCGTCGGACTCTGCGCTCGCGCTTTGCTTGCGTAGCGTCGCTGTGACCAGAGTTTGCAATCATTCTGACCGACGCCGTCTCAATGGACCCAGGCGTTCACGGAATACACTTTCCAATTTACAAAGGGTCCGTCAACTTAAGAGCTGGAACGCGGATGGCGTTTTGCACGATGCGCAAAGCGCGAGAAAATACTAACGCATGCGAACGGAGGAAGATGAGTCTCGCGTCTCGCTGCGATTCGCGGTAAAAAATTAAAGAAGAAAACACACACCCATTAGGTTTGTGTCTTATGCCACTGAGAGTGTAAAAGAAAAAAGACATGGCATAATCAGTGGAATGGCCACACGCTTTCGCCGAACGCACTTTGGAATGTACAAAGTGTCCTTCAATTTTTTATTGAAAGGATAAATGAGAATGTATAAGAGAAGACAGAGAATGTGGTGGTTGCGTGTTTATTTAGGGAACGTGTGCGATTCCTTGCGTCGGTGCACGGGGCGCTTTGAAGACGACGGCCTTGTGATCGGTGAAGTGTAGCGTCAGGGGTTGCTTTTGAAGAGATTTCATTGTGAAGTTTGCGAAGATGAGGTCTATGCACGTTCCCCTTATGGTTGTCGGTTGTCGTCGGAAGTGCGTCGCAACGAGTACACGTCTATCATGTGGTGGACGAGCCAGTCGTTCGTGGTTATATCCACGTTGAAGTCACCCGCAAGCACGAAGGGCGTGTGGCTGTATGTACTGTGTCATTGCCTTCTCTAGGTAACGTTCGACGTTCTCTCTGGAGTAGAGAATGGGAGTGAGTGTAGGAGATCCCAAACATATGCAAGCAAGATCAAGGAATGCGGTCAACCTGGGCGACAGACACCACCTGCCTAGCCATTGCTAAGCAGCCTCTCTGTGCTCTCGGCCATGACTCTGATGACTGTAGTAGTGATTGCAGGAGATCCCAAACATATGCAAGCAAGATCAAGGAATGCGGTCAACCTGGGCGACAGACACCACCTGCCTAGCCATTGCTAAGCAGCCTCTCTGTGCTCTCGGCCATGACTCTGATGACTGTAGTATTGATTGACGGCCTTCATATTACTATAGTGTCCTGGTTCGCATAATGGGTGCTTCCCTACTTCATGAAAGTGGCCGGACGCGGGACGCGGGACGGGGGACGCGGGACGCGGGAGGGACGGACAGAGCCCCGAGCATAAGATGCTTCGCATCTAAAACGGACATCGGTGGCGTTGAGGCGAGGAATACAAAGAATGGAAATCAGAGTCCCAGCAGAAATCGAACCTAAGCATTCTGCGTTGCAATCAAGCATTCTACCACAGAGCCACGTCAGGTCTCGAAACTGCTTTGGAAGAATTCCGTATGCAGACGTAATGTTGGTGAAACGTAGATGTGGTTGCAGTGCTGGCTATCTAACTTTATAAACACTACATACGTACTCCTATGACGAAGAAGTCATGTCGGGTTAACGTCAGCAGACTGTAGGATTGGGCGTGTTGGTAAAACATGATTAAGAATTCAAAACAGCGCAAACGTCAAGAGGGGACAAAGAGGAGGAGACAGAGCGCTCTGTCTCCTCCTCTCTGTCCCTCCTGGCGGTTGCGCTGTTTTGAATTCTTAATCGGGTTAACGTCAGTTGTATACTTAAGCACCATCCACCGTACTTGGTTTACGTAGCACTATCCAAGGCTACCATCCTTGCCAGCACAAGCTCTACAATTCAGCTTACGGCTTCTGGTGTTGGCAAAACCCATGTTTCTATCGGCATCGTTACACAACTGTAAACAACTGGTTATATGAAACATATGCGACTGTTCAACAAGTCTGTGTGTGCCACATTTGTAAATATCTTTAGCGTCATTTCATGACGTTTCGCTGAATAAAAAAAATTACAATCCAGTCACCTTACCTACGGATGCTTCTCATAACATCGATTCCTAGGTACTTGGGATCTGCCTAATTTTTTTAAATATGCTTTTTTTTCGAACTGTAACTGAGTGGAACGAACTCGACAAAGACGTAGTAACGGTAGTTGGCTGTGATAAATTTCCAGCTCTCCTTGAATTGTAAGTAACCCTGATGTATTTTGTTTGACGAAAGGCTTGTCTGCAATTTTATTTTATTTATTTGGGTTATTTTTTTTTCTCACAATGCAAAATTTCACATTTCACGTTGATATTGTCAGTTGAATTTTGTAGAGTATGAATTCATTGTGCTTGTTAAGAAACCTTTTTGTATGTTTTGTACCACCCTGCAAGAGCCCCTATCATTGGGGTTAGCAGTATTGAAAAATAAATAAAAGGCCCATAGAAACTGCGATCAACGCTTCGATACGTACAAGGGTCCTATAGAGATGCCTTCCTGCATGATGTTAGCGAGGACTGCGAGCATGAATCCGTGCATTTTTCGTACATTTTAAAAGCATTAGCATTTATATGCCGACGTAACGGCATGTCCGCCTTTCGTACATTAAACGTAATCGCTATGAATAAATGTATAAACCAAAATTACATATTCTGGCGACGCCATGGGTTTAGAATAGAGCTGTGCGCCGCCGCGCCGCGCCACCGCCGCTGCCTGTTTTTGCTCACGCCGATTGCGCCGCCGCCGAAATTTCCAGAGTGGCCACGCCGCCGCCCGCCGCCGGGCAATAATTTCGGCGAGCCGCCGGTAGTCTTTCATTTTAACCCGGACGGGGAATCGGGGCATAAAATACATCGCTTCACTTGGCAAGCTTCTCTCGATGTGTTGGTGTAATGGACTCTCCATTTCAGCCGCCGCTGATTGGAGGAAGCTCGGCCAGCAGCGCGCCCTCTCTTTCGGAATCGTCCTCTTCAACGTCATTATGACGTCACGAAGTTCTCACAACTCTTGACTCAAATTAGAGGAACGGAATGCGCTTCAACCATAGACGAAAAAAAAACATGGCTGATCCCTCCGTCATAGGAATCGGTATAACACGAAAGTGAAACGTGTCCTTACAGAAGTAGTTGAATGATTTCTGTATATTGATAAAAGATAGCTTGTACAATGTCTATTGGTGTTTGACAGTTATGGCACCGCTTAACGTGAATGCATTCACGTTGACACTTGGTGGTACATCTGTATCCCTACGACTAACGTCCATGATCAATGATTAAAACAAACCCTTGGGATCATAGATGCTTCTGGTAACTGTACGGTAAGAGCGGAATGAGAGAAAGTGGTGTGACACCCAGAAGAGTGTCACTGAGTGGACGCCGAACTTAGGCTAAGGTCGCGAACGCGTGACATGTTAGAGTTATTGAACCCCACTGCCCGACCAGAGGGAAAAGCAACGCGCGTCGGGTCTTTCCCGTTGGCCGGCTGCAATTTTTCCGGGGCGAGCGTAAGTTGGAAACGCGGCCACGAGAAGCACTAGCGAGTCGCAGAGCTTTTTTCGGTATGGATGGATGCTATGAGTGAGGCCGACGCTGGGGGTAACGTTGCCACCTGGCAATGTAATAATGCATCGACAAAATTGCACTTTTCCTATTCGAAACGCGCCGAATGGGACGGACGCGTAGAAACGATTCTTTGAAGGAACTAATCGTGGATTGCACGGTCATAATGCATTACTTCACTTAAACAAGAGCACCGCGAGAGGACAGTGGTAGATATAAAAGGCGCATTTGTACAACCGAGAGAGTATGGGACTGTGGCGCAGTGGATAGCGTGCCCGGCATCGCTTGTCGCTGACCAAGAGGTCATAGGTTCGACTCCCGTTGGCGGAAATTTTTTCTTTGTCTTCTGATCATGTGTATTTTGTCGATATCATTTCCGTGAGGGAAATACGTCACTGAAGTCTTCGTGGACCCCGCCATAAAACACTTTTGTGTTAAAATAGTCGAGAGCACGCCTAGCATCCAAGCCAACCTCCTCTGAAGCCACTACCACTTCGGGCTCGTGTCACAATTCCCATCATGATCTTGTTTGTTTTCATTTTCCTTGGCGATCTCATGTGTAAATAAAAGAAAATTCATGAGCGAGCGCGCTTCACGTCCCACAGACCAACCTCCTCCGACGCCGCTCCCCCCCTTGTGCTCCAAGCTTTAGTCAAAGTTTCCAGCATGCTCCTGTTTCATTTTTTATGGCTGGGGAGTTATTCTCGATGTGTCCCCCTAGTGGAGTGTCCATTTCCGCCGCAGCTGATTGGCTGGAGTTCGGTGACCAGTGCGCTCCCTGTTTCCGGATCCGGAACGTCATTTTGATGTCACAAAGCTTTCACTACTCTAGACACTAATGAGAGGGGGACGGAAGGCGCTTCAACGCAACGAACGCAGCGCCCAGACTTCCGCTTTTGGGCGTACGTCTCGGAAGCTGTGCACAAAGTCTGATTGCGTAAGCCATCGAATAAGGTTTAATACGGCCGCCCATCTAACGCACCTGCGAAGGTCGGTACGCATTCCCCTGCATGGTTCTCAAACATCTGGAACACATTCATACGCAAGGTCAGACTTGAAAAGTTCCTGTTCCTGTAAATTTGTCCACTTTCTTCTTACGCTGCGAATGCGCTGGCGGGTTCGGTGTATTGACGTGGTATATATATATGTATATATATATATATATATATATATATATATATATATATATATATATATATATAGATATATATGCGAGGAAGAAGTTCAATGGTTCCGGTGGGAAATGAAGTCGAAAAAAAGAGGACGACAACCGTACGAAACGCAAATTTTACTAACGTTTCGGCAGGAGGGCCTGCCTTCGTCAGAGGGCCTGCCTTCGTCACTCTGACGAAGGCAGGCCCTCCTGCCGAAACGTTAGTAAAATTTGCGTTTCGTACGGTTGTCGTCCTCTATATATATATATATATATATATATGTGTGTGTGTGTGTGGGGGGGGGGGGGGGGGGTTTAACGTCCCAAGCCCGCGGTATGATTGAGGGACGCCGTAGTCGAAGGCTCTGGAAACTTTGACCATGTGGTGTTCTTTAGCGTGCGCTGACGTCGCACAGTACACGGGACACTACCATTTCGCCTCCATCGAATTGCGACCGCCGCGGCCGGGATCGAACCCGCGACCTTCGGGTCAGCAGTCGAGCACCCTAACACCGCCGCGGTGGATGCGTCGACGTGGTCAAAAGTAAACATCACGGCCAACGGCGTTTTCGAGTAACTGAATGCGCTCTGCCGAAATGGACTGTGGTCATCTTCTTCAGATGGACACATACACATCGAGAATAGCTCCCCGGGAGTTGTCGTATATATATTTCGTTCCTCCAGAAGTCTCAAGAGTATTGCCTGACCTCAACGCTGCGGCGTCCTACAGCCTTAAAGGGAGACGACCCAACTCACCGGATATCACATTCGTGGAGTCGCCGGCCTACTACATTGTGCATAGATAAATCAAATAGATAAGTAATATATCTCCATAGTTTAATGGACCTTTTTCCTTACTTTTTTCACTCGAGTAAGTCGATAAATAAATAGAGAAGTAAAGGCAATGAAACACTTACAATCGATAGCTGAGCTAGTTGGTAGGTATTCATGTTAAAAAGACACGACGTGAAAACACAACAGTGAACTCAAGAGAGTGACCGGTTATCTCTCACGTTGACCACCACGCGCAACTGACTGATAGGTATCGCGTCTTGCCCGGGAATGCGCACATAAGTGCTTTAAGTGCGGAGCAACTTAAGGGACCGGGCTGTCGTATGCAGTCATCGCATGCTGTCATCGTAAGCTGTCGTAGCTTGGCGTAACGCAGGAAAGACCACGAATAGTATAGCCATCTGTCGCATATTGAGCGCACGCTCGCACCAAGGAGGTCTGCTTCCTCTTGTTCTTCGGGCGCCTTGATGATGATATTAAGTGCAGGGCAGTTTCGGGACCCGGGTTGTCGTATGCTGTCGTCGCTTGGCGTAACGAAGGCAAAACCAGGTATGAAGATACAAAAAAAGAAAGGAATCAAGCAAAAAAATAGAAAGAGAGAGAAAGAAAGGAAGAGATAGGAAGAATAGAAAGAGCAGGAAAGATAAAAAATAAATAAAGAGAGAGGAAGAAATCAGTAAACATTGAGAAAGAAACAGAGAAAGGAAACCGAAAAAAAAGAAAGAAAGAGAAGAGGAATCAGAGAAAACCGAAGAGAAACAAAGAAGGCTGCTCAACTCCGCACTTCCTCCAGCATTGGCACTACTAGGGCGACGCAGCGTTTTTTTTTTTTTTTTTTGTCTACCTGCTTTTCCACCGCTGTACTATTTTTCAGCTAGCGGCGTTCGCGGTGTCTTGACAACTCTCTTGTCCTTGTTTGCACGCCCTGTCCTTTTAAGGACCCCAAAGCAGCCCCCCCCGGAAACATAAAATAGAGCGCGTTATTCTTTCTTGGCCTTTATCGTTTTTTTTTCGTTTTTTTTTTCTTTTTTGGCGCTCTTCGCGACTCCAGAACGGTGATTCACGTTACATGGTTAGGGCACATATTCTCGATTGGTCCATATACGAGAAATATCAGTTGTGAATTGTCTACTACCATGCTTTGCCATGCATTCGCCCACCCGTTCTTCCTCACCTCGCGTGATTACCGTGCGCGATGAACTTATTTCGCACTGTTTTGTGAGTTTCCGATTACGCAAGGTGGAATAACAGAGTGCAGCCGACAAGCTCGAATTTGTTATGGGCTCAACGCTTAATGCTCCCATTGTACACGTGCTTTATGAAGAAATAAGTGTCGAGGAGATATGGAAGGGAACGAATGGAAGAGGAACCGGATTTGATTCTTCCAACGGACGAACTCTTTACAAGGAAGACGATGCAGCTCTCCAAAAAATAGGCGAACCCGCTTCCACGGTTACTGTATACTTTTTGATTGCGATAAAAATTATCGACACTCTCTGCAGGTTTTCATTGTCACCATCTTTTTCCGTATAAGGTCCACATCGATAACTTTTCTACGCGCATCGTATGCTGTACCCGCTAGTAAAAGCTCGCAAGCGCTAGCGAGGAACATGGCTGAAGCATAGATGAAACAAGCTGCCCATCTCCATCACACGTAGGGCGCATGAGATAACATCACACCACGTGCGAGGCCTGCCGTCGGCTGTTCCTCAACAAGAGAGGAAGCCTTGTCCATCTTTCATTGGACGAAGGAACATGAAGGGACGTCGGAGTAGGGTGGGGGGAGGGGGGGGGCGTGCTGCGTGGCTCGATAACCGCACCTGTGAACTTGGTCTACAAGGGCGCTGGTCGCGAGCGCTGGCGCGCGCGCAATTTCGGCAGGCATCAGCAAACGCGTCTCGTATACCCTTGTACGTGCTATCATCTCACCGCTTCCTGCTGTCACCACTGATACGACAAACTGCATGAGAACCACTTCTTTCCCGCGAGCGGCCGTATTCCCATACACCAGTGCGTTGCAGTTTCGTGAGATCGGATGGTTAGCTGTTAGCCATAGTTCGTTATACCATTACATGTTGCTATCGCATTTACTGCTTCGCCCTTACGTGGAGACAGATTTTTTCCTCAAAATTCAAGGGACAAACTTCTATCCCCATAAACTCTTGAATCATAATTCTACCCTCCCCCCCCCCTACGCGCCGCGCCGCCGCCGATCCGATGAACCCCGCGCCGTTGACGCCGCCGCCGGAGGTGGAAACACCGGCGCGCCGCCGCCGGCGATTTTGGGTTCGGCGCACAGGTCTAGTTTAGAACCTCGAACCCCACATTCAGAATTCGAGTGTTGCACTCCTTTGCGCTAAACACCTACGCCTGCGTGTTCTAAGTATACCTGAAGCATATGGGCGCGTTGCAGGTGCGTACAATCTAAATGTCAGCGGAGAACTTTCAAACATGGCTTTCTGAAACATTTAGCGACGAGAGCATAGAACGTCTCCCGAATAAATCTTGTCAAGTGAATATGAACCATTAGACAGGTCACGGACATTTTCACTTTGCAAAAACCTAATACCTAAAACGTGTTTTGGTGATTGCGGGTTAAACTTTCTGCTTGGTCGTTTCCAAATGCTGGCGAACACTATAAATAGGGTATATATAGGACATAGTCGGGCGCTTCTCGAATGTGCACCTGCGAGACTGCCACAACGCGCTAAAGTCTGCGCTGGGCTCGCACATGTCTGCCCATTGCGCAAAGTGTTGTTGCCTATAAGAATTTCCGTGCACTTCAGAACTGTATTCTAATCGTGACTTAGAAACTTGATGAAACTTGCTGAATTGGTGAAGTGTTTATAAATAAAACACTCATAGCGTTCATTTCATCTCACGATAGAAGATTGAGCAACAATAGACCAATACAACATCTTCGAGTCACCCTCTGTATCGCTTTATCGCTTTTCTCGTTTCTGGATGGCACTTCCTTTCGCTGAATCCTTCCATGTTGTACTTCCCTCTTCTCTGGAGTTTTTGTGGTATATATTTCTTTTGTCGACAAATTCGTATTAGTTTTGTTCCTTCACTTGTTTGTGTTTTACTCTTCCGTATTTCGTTCGTTCGCGCTTCCAAGTTTTGAGTTTGTTGTTTTAGAATGAAGTAATGCAAATTCAGTAGTTGTGTTAATGTCCAGAATGAAGTGACCTTTTTCGAAGAATTGGTTGCTCTCAATGTGCGGTGATTTATAGAATGTAGCGTTTGTCTTCTTCGTAATAGACTTCTGCACTCCTTCTTGCATGCTAATATCATAGCCTAAATGTGATGCTCTGTGGAGTGTCCTGAGATGTTAAAGACAAAACCATTTGCACCTAATGGCGAAGGAATGCACAAAAGTAGCAGAATGCAAAGGTAACTGAGGCAAAAACGCATCAGTGAAATTGCGGAACACAAATGCAGACCTTGACCATCATGGCCCGTTAAAGAAAAAAAAATCTACAGAACATGACCCACATTTGCACCCATAAATGAAATCGTGGAAGCATTAAGACTGAGGTAATATGGTCGTATCACTACGCAAGATGGAGTTTCCATGTCGTATCGCGCTGAACAGCTTCTAATGTTCTCGCGCTGCATGCAGTTGTCAGTGCCGTCGCGCAGATCCACCCATCCCTCCACCCCCCCCCTCCCATGCATATACGTTCATGCACAACGTCCTTTAACATGAATAATGCATTACAGCACAACCGCTCGACAGTTCTGGCCTCCTGGAATGAGGCTCCAGCACTGTCCATGTTGCAGATACGCCATCTTATCATTCACATCGCGTGCTGTTACACACCAGCAACTAAACAATTTTACCGGAACCTCGCGGGGGTTAATGTCACATAGCGGACCTGCTTTTCGGCGAGTGGTGACAAGCTCCTTCCCTCCGCTCAATATACATTCCACCAAAGTGACGCGACGCACTGCTTTTGAGATAAGTTGGGCACTCTTCTTGAAATGGTGTTGGAAAAGCGACTCGCGTGCAATGTATCAGCTGCATCTGACGCATTGTCAAACTCGCCCAAAATCTGTACTGAGCCAGGAGCAAAATTCTTGTACTAATCCGGTCGAGAGATGAGTCTTTCATACGCGTTTTCAGGCACGTGCTTCAAAATTTCCAATTATTTGTGCTAGAACATGTTTGCATTCTTGCTTCGAAATAATCTTAATGTAAGCCGAGGGCACTAAGCATGCGCCGAAATCTTTTTCAGTAAGAATAAGAGAATTGCAGCAATTCCCTGAAGATTTGCTTGCATGCTGCACCACAACTTTTTTTAATACGAAAATGCAAAAATTTCCAGATCCCAAGTACCACGGGAATCGATGTTATGCGAAGCATGCGTAGGCAAGGTGACTGGGTTCTAATTTTTATTTATCGAAACGTTACGAAATGACGTTAAAGATATGTAAAAATCTTGTACCCGCAGACATACAGTCACATATGTTTCACATAACCAGTTGTTTACAGTTGCGTAACGATGCCAACAGAAACATGGGTATTACCAACACCAGAAGCGAAAAGCTGGTATGCAGCACTTGTGCTTGCGAGGATGGTAGCCCTGGATAGTGCTTCCTGGATCAACTACCGTGGATGGCGCTTAAGTACACAATGGACGTTCACCCGACATGACGCCTGCCTCATAAGAGTACATATGTAATGTTTATAAAGTTACATAGCGAGCACTGCAACCACAATTGACGTTTCACCAACATTACGCCTGCATAGGGTCTTTTTCCAAAGCAGTTCCGAGAACTGGCATGGCTCTGTGGTAGAATACCTGATTGCAGCGCAGATTACTTGGGTTTGATTCCTGCTGGGACCCTGATATTTATTATGTGCATTCGTCGGGTCAACGATGCCGATGTAAATTTTTCTTTACGGTCTCGCATTTAAATTACTAATGTCTGTCGTCACCGTTCCTGGGTAGATACAAATTGTCAAACACCGGTGGCACATACCCGCATACCGCGGCTCATGGTATACGGGTATGTGCCACACGTGTCCGCAAGAAAGGGTTTGATGACATACGCGACCGGATTTTCGTGTTATTTTTGTGATGGCCAGCCAGACATATTTATTAACACCTCTTACCCTCTCATACCAATTTTGGTCTACCCCAAGTTAAGGAAGCGATCACGAGAGCACCCAGACGTAGGCGGCTAAATAGATAGATAGATAGATAGATAGATAGATAGATAGATAGATAGATAGATAGATAGATAGATAGATAGATAGATAGATAGATAGATAGATAGATAGATAGATAGATAGATAGATAGATAGATAGGTAGATAGATAGATAGATAGATAGATAGATAGATAGATAGATAGATAGATAGATAGATAGATAGATAGATAGATAGAAACACAAAAGTGTTTACAGTACGCAAAGAAATGCTTCGCATTTAAAACTCTGTTGCACCATTTCAGGAGGCCACGCCTGAAATGGTGCGTCTACGCATGGTAAAATAGAGTTCGCTAAGAAATGCTTCACATTTAATATTTCGTGACGACAGAATGGAACTCGCTTCGAGGAAGGTCGTGAAATCTATTGTGAAGCATTTCTTTGAGAACCGAATGCCAACAAGTAAACTTACATCATGCAAAGTCCGCCCTGTGATCTAACCGCCATTGACCGTGTATGATAGTCTCCCGGCGGAAGGTGGTTAAAAACGGCAAAACTGGCAAAAGACTGTTAATCTATCGGTAAAGCAAATGTAATTGCTACGGGTAAATAAATGTATCAAGCAAAAATACATATTCATGGCGATGCTGTATTTTGAACTTAGGGCCCCCACGATTGGAATGCCAGTGATGCCCTATTCATGCTAAACGCCTGCGCTTGCGTGATCTGAATGTATCTGAAGCATATGATCGCGTTGCACGTGCGTACAACGCAATTGTAAGTGGAGATTTTTCCTAGAAGGTTTTGTTGAAGAAAAAAATACGGTAGGTCCCATGCATTGTTGGAATCGACTTCATGCAAATGAGTCAGTGAGTAGCACCCTATGCCGGATTCTCCACTTTCAGTCAAGATATCCAGACTGGGTTAACATAGGCTGTGAATAACCTATGGCGCGTACCAACACCACGGGCCACTGTATGCCGGTATGTGCCAAACGTGACTGGTGGAAAGGATTTCATGACGTACGCGGGAGGGGAGTCATGTTATTCATGTCATCACCTGCGAATCGTGTTTGTCATACACTCACATCATCCTTTGCCAATTTTGGTATAATCCAAGTTAAGAAGCGGATCACGGGAGCGTCAAGACGTAGGTGGCTAGACAGATGGATAGAAACAGTCAAATTGCCTTTGGTTCGCTAAGAAATGTTTCACATTTAATATTTCGTGACGGCAGAATAAAGCTCGCTTCGAAGAATTCCTGTGAAGTCAACATGAGCCATTTTACACATCACAAAAATCCCCACGTTGCTAAAAACCAATGCTATAGATACGCGCTTCGGCGATCGTTGGATTAACCTTCTACTTGGCCGTTCCAGACGCTGACGGAACATCAGAAAGAAGAAGATATGAAAGCGACAGAAATGCGGGGCTTGAAGCTCTAAATGTGGCATATCGCACTCAATAGGACTTGCGAATAGCTGTAAAACCACTTTCTTTTTTCTTCTCAGTTCATGTATTGATCCTTGCCCCCGACACCCACGAAAGCTTTCTACACCTAATGTGGTTTTCTTGGTTTTTCACTGCCTCCGGGGTCGGCGCACCTTTGACGTTGCGCCGACCCCGTCTGTGACGTCATTACAAGGCGTGATATCATAGTAGTGACGCCACGATGACGTCATAGTTACGTCATACGATGGCGTCCACAAGAAGTAATCGCTGACAACGTGACTTTTGAATCATTCGTGTCGACAGCGATGGTCACTTTTCTCGTTTGACGAGGCATGTAAAGCTTTGGCTTCAACCACACATCTTTATTTCAACCGTAAACATCAAATGCGTACCTGTTTGCCGAAGCGTTTATACTAGCAAATGGCTGTTTATGCTGATTTCCGCTAATGAGAGTATATTTTTACTTTTTATTACTTTTTATTACTGTATATTTTTATCCTTATTAGGCTAAACCATTCCAAGGATTTCTTACGTGTTTGTTTTTTTTTTCTCAAGACTTTCAGAAAACTCCTACCGGCGCTTGACAGTGTGTTTTGGAAGCAATAAAAAGTATCGCTCAGGACTGGGGCCACTAAAAAGAGTCTGTAACGACTTCGCTTATAGCAGCATTTCAGGGAAGGCCGCAATGATGAAGTTCCGTGAAGAAGAAGAAAAATTACACCATCTCCCCGCTAAAGGGAACCATGTGTAGATGTGAAGCAGCGGACGCTAACGCTTACACTGGCGGCGGCGTTGACGCTGGCGCTCATCGCAGCGTTGCGCCGGAGAGAAAACTGGGGAGGCGCAAAGCAGGCAGTGATGGAGCAGTGTTTCCTACTGGAACATGCCAATCGCTGCTAATGGGCAATGAGAGACAGAAGGCTCCGACTGGACACAGAGACCCGCACTCCGCTTTTAGTTAACGCGCACGCTGCGAATTTTTATTGTTCAACAACGCACAGGAGAAATCTCCCACCGGCACCACCTTGAGGTCAAGATCCATTGCCATATATACGGGGTGGCCAGTGAACGGTTTTGCAGCGCGAGCAGTCGGTTTTTTCAACCAAGAAACTCGCTAGCAGACGCTGCCTGCGTCGGCGTCGCGAGGCGAGAGAGGGAGAGGGGGGGAGCGTAGGAGAGGAGAGAGGGGGGCGCGCATGCGCAGTGGGAGTGTGGACGCTGCGGGGAGGGATGCCTAGAGGAGAGAGAGGAGGTTTTTTATTTTTATTTTTTTAAAGGGTTTGCGCATGCGCAGTAAGGGTGGGCACGCGGCACACCACCACCACCACCGGATTAAGCTTCGCCATAAGATGCTTCACATCTAAAAAAAATTGGGGGACCCTTAATCTTCGCCTTTAAGAGTTTGACGCGATAGCGATATCCTGTCCCTAGTGCGTACTTCAATCACTTAGTGCATACTATGTAATGGGTAGCATGCTTTAAACCAGGAGCAATTATGCGCGTCAAATGTGGGAAATGTTTTCGAACTTGCTATGCGCCCACTACGTGGGGTTAAGGGAATACGCGCTGTAAGGTGTGTGCCGTTTGTAATGGGTGGCTGGCTTTAAACTATGAAATCGTTATGATAGTCACATATTCTGACGCCCGATGGCAATGTACGCTTGTACTACGCAATATTAATGGGATATTACATGTTATATTGCGACGCCTATATAAAGGACGCTTGCGTTTGCGAAGCATGAAAGTTATTTTCACTGCATTTCCAAGCAGAGGAAGTTCTTTTCACAGTATTTCCAAGCAGAGGCATGGCTGTGTGGTCGAACACCTGCTTACCACGCAGACGACCCGGGTTCGATCCTCACTCGGACCCGAAAATTTTTATTATTTATTTTATTTGCATCTTTCTCGCTTTTTCGGTCACGGACAAGATGATGATTTTTCGCTCACAACCAACGACGCCGACGCCGACACCGGAATTTCTGCGAAACGAGCTCTTTAACGCTATCGCGTTTAAGCAAAGTGTTTCGTATGAAATCGTGTAAGGCAATTCAAAGCCGAAAGCCGTCTGGTATGGCTGTTTTGAGCACATTATGATGTGAGAAGGACGATCTTTAAGTGCGGAGCCCTTTAGGGATCCGGCTGGCGAATGCTGTTTTCGCTTGGCATAATGCACGCAAAACCACGTATAAAAAATAGAAAAAAAGGAGGAAACAAGCGAGAAAGCCAGAAAGAGAGAAAGAAAGGGAAAAATGGGAAGAAAAATGGAAATAAATAGAAAAAAAAAGAGAAAAAAAGACAGGAAACTGGAAAAGAGAGAAAGAAGGAAAGAGAGGAGGAAAGAGAAAACCGAAGAGGAAAAAGGAAGGCTGCCCAGCTCCGCACTTCCTTCAGGCTTGGCACCATTGGTGTAAGGCTGGCCTAATTTTTTTTTCATTCTTTTTGCCACTCGAATGCCGCAAAGAGAAAGTGATGGTCCAGCTCGCATATTCACGTAATATTCGGGCTCTAAGTTTGTTGTTTTTTTTTAACTAGGAAAATACGAAGGCCCATGCCCTCATGTGGTGCGATAATTTCTGTGCCTCAAAACGCGACCTTAAAACATACCTAGATTTATATGGCTTTCGCGTTAAAAGTCTACCTTACGCGTTCATGCGAACAAAGAGACAAGGAAGCCAAGGTAAGTATTGGGGGTGTTTCTATTTCAATGTAACAACGCGCAACAAAACCCGCAGACACGCTAACGAAACATCATTACGGCAACCATACGATTGCATTGGTACGGGCGAGAACGAGAAAAAGGTAGAGAGAAAGAGAACCATGTGATTGCGTTGCTATGAGCGAGAAAACGAGAAAAAAAAGACAAAAAATGAGAAAAGGAATGAATAATAAAGAGAGGGAGAGAAAGAAACGTAGAGAAAGAGAAAGATAAAACGAAGGAAAGCGAAATAAATAGAGAAAGAGACAAAAAAAAGAGAGAAGGAAGCAGGAAGAGAGACAATTTGTATAACATATCCTTGAATAGTATAGTACAAGAAAGGGTGGGAAATGGAAGTCAGGGTGAAGAGAAGGGAAAGGAGGAGGGGTAAGAATAATTCATGGTTTATTGCGGAAATGGCGCTTAAGCCCGCAGCCAAATAGGAAGCACGACGCAGTGTCAAGGGACGGGGACTGGTGAAAAAATGGAAGGACTTTTAAATGCGAATGCATTTCATAGTCGGGCTATGTCAGGCATCCGGCGTTGGCGTTGGCGTTGTCCGCGGAGGAGGAGGATAGGTTGAGGAGGTGTGCGCGCCGGCAGGTGTTAGATGTGAAGCATCTTATGGCGAAGCTTAATCCGGTGGTGGTGGTGTGCGGCGTGACCACCCTTACTGCGCATGCGCAAACCCTTTAAAAAAATAAAAAATAAAAAAACCTCCTCTTTCCCTCTCTCTCCTCTAGGCATCCCTCCCCCGCGGCAACCACACCCTCACTGCGCATGCGCCTCCCCTCCTCTCTCTCCCTGCTACGCTCCCCCCCTCTCTCCTCTAGGCATCCCTGCCCGCGCCGTCCACACTCCCACTGCGCATGCGCGGCCCCCCCTCTCTCTCTCCTCTCCTACGCTCCCCCCCTCTCCCTCTCTCGCCTCGAGACGCCGACACAGGCAGCGTCTGCTAGCGAGTTTCTTGGTTGAAAAAACCGACTGCTCGCGCTGCACAACCGTTCACTGGCCACCCCGTATATATGGCAATGAATCTTGACCTCCAAGGTGGTGCCGGTGGGGGGATTTCTCCTGTGCGTTGTTGAACAATAAAAATTCGCAGCGTGCGCGTTAACTAAAAGCGGACTGCGGCGGAGCTCGGCGGAGCTATATATGAAAAAAAAAATTTAAAAAAAATAAATAAAAAAAATTTAAAAAAACAAGAAAAAGCAAAAAAAAAAGGCGCTGCGCCTTGCTCCCGTCCGGGCTGCAGAAATCAGGCGCCTTTTTCCTTCTTCGAACCACAACCGCCATATATAAATGGAGTGAAGCGCGCGCGAAATGCATTCGCATTTCCTCACGATTCCCTTCGGGGAGGTGGGCGCATTTTTTGTACATTCCAAAGTGTGTACGGCGAAAGCGTGTGGCCATTCGACTGACTATACCATGTCTTTTTTCTTTTACACTCTCAGTGGGATAACAAACAAACCGAATGTGTGCGTGTTTTCTTCTTTAATTTTTTACCGCGAATCGCACCGAGACGCGAGACTAATCTTCCTCCGTTCGCATGCGTTCGTATTTTCTCGCGCTTTGCGCATTGTACAAACGCCATCCACGTTCCAGCGCTTAAATTGACGGACCCTTTGTAAATTCCAAAGTGTGTTCCGCGAACGCCTGTGTCCATCGAGACGGCGGCGGTCAGCATGATTACAAATGCTGGGCACGGCGACGCTACGCAAGCAAAGCACGAGCGCTGTAGAGTCCGACGCGACCGGCGTCCGTTTGCGCACCCCGGCGGCCACCTGGCTCCGTGCCAGGGCTCGGACGGACGGACGGACGGCAGGGACAGACTGGCGGACGGACGGACATGGACGGATGGACGGACAGAGAGACGGACACGGACGGACGCACGGACGGACAGACGGATGGATGGACGGACGAACGATGGAGGGAAGGACGGACGGATAAACGGACGGATGGAAGGACGCCGGACGGACGGACGGACGTGAGCATGAGACATTAAATGCTTTTGCCTTAAAAAGCGGAGAACAGAAGAAAAGGCGAAACAGCTAGGGTCTCGTCCAATCATGGGGGGAGGCCGATCGTGTGAGGATTCGATAATGTTACTTAAGCTCAACGGTAGGTGGTGACCCTGGGTTGCTTTACAAACTTCAACAGGCAGGAAGAGCCCGGAAGTTGGGAGGTGAAGGGAACAGGGGGGTTGTTTGTTGTCGTCGCATGCAGGGAGGCCCTTTTGACTGTAGACAGGGGTCAGCTTTGAGCGTTCAACGTTGGGCAAGCATGGGAGCGTGGGCTAGTTTTCAAGGCACTCGCTGTCGGAGCGGGGGCACGCGGAGGTTCAGAAGCCTACCCGCAAAGAAAATTTGTTTTGTTTTATTTATTATTTCTTTAGTGCGAGCCAACTGTGGGTTAGGATGGTGTTTTGGAACGCCACCATCACCAGCTACACACGTCAGACAATACTAGCTTCGCTTGAAGAATTTCAACGTTGCGAACGTTGATTTCCAAACACGTACTTCTGTGATCCTGGTATAAGTATTGGGCGTGCCACCCACTGGCGAACTCCAGGAAGACGACAATTCTGCTCTGGTGTCGACCGACAGCAATATTACGGGGAAGACGCCACCATAGAGTTGCCTGTCCTAAAATTTTACTCTTACGCTACACTTGGACAACTCCCAAATAAGGTTTTGCGTGATCCTTGCGTCGTCTAACCGGCAGAGCGAACGAGGACGACAGCAAGCGAACGCGGAGTCTGTCGATATCACGACCTACTTGTCTTTAAAGGGCCCCTCACCAGGTGACATAACGAATTTTAGTTAGACACTGCAAGTTGTTGCGCGCCCGATAAAGAGCATTACGCCACAAGAATTTCTCTAATCGGTCCATTAGAAGCTGAGAAAACCAATGTTTTGAGGCGGCGCGAAACCACGATGAGAGGAGGTAAGCTTGAAACCCTTGCCGTTCGCCCCGTGCATCCTTCGCAAGCCAAATCCCTTTCCTGCCCTCTTCGGCACGCGAGCGGGAGGGTCACATGACGCATACGCATGAACACGTCATGCGAACACAATGTCACGAGCGCGTGAGCCCGAGCCCCCCGAAACGCGAGCGGTGTTGTGGCGCCGTTGTCTGCGCTTCGTCTCTGCAAGCTATGCCGAATGCTTATCGCCGGTCACGTGGTTTTAAACCTATTACTGAACATGAAAGCTGCGACATTTGCACGGACGCGAGGCTAGCATGAACATTTAGTTAGACGCGGCAGGATAAATGAGCCTAATGGGCGCTGGAACGCTGTAGAAAATTAGTTTCGTTGTGGCGTCTGCACACTGCGAAAAGCGCGAGAACACGCATCTCGCATCTTGCTGCTATTCGTAGTAAACATTAAAAAAGAAAACACACACACATTCCGTTTGTGTGTTTTATTATTGCTCTCAAGTTTTATTCATCTATTCAAGCAACAAATTACAATAACTACACGTCGTGTCAAATAATTATCGCAGTGTCACGTGCCACTCTTGGCGACGTCAGAGCACAGTCGAGGAGAGACGTCACAGGACTACCGTCTACGTAGGGCCATTCCATCGTGTACGTCTTCCCCTCATTCCCTAGGCGCGTGGCCACGAGAAGAAGGGCAAGCAGAGTTCAGCTTGAAATTCGACCATTTCCGCGGCGCGTAGCGTTGCAAATTTTGGCAGACGTGATCGTGAACGCCCAGTGTGTGCATTGCGCTCATCAGCTCAAAAATTGAAGGACACTTTGTACATTCCAAAGACTGTACGGCGAAGCGTGTGGCCATTCCACTGATTATGCCATGTCTTTTTTTCTTTTACACTCTCAGTGGGATAACACACAAACCGAATGGGTGGGTGTTTTCTTCTTTAATTTTTTACCGCGAATCGCAGCGAGACGCGAGGCTCATCTTTCTCCGTTCGCATGCGTTAGTATTTTCTCGCGCTTTGCGCATCGTGCAAACGCCATCCGCGTTCCAGCTCTTAAATTGACGGACCCTTTCTAAATTGGAAAGTGTATTCCGTGAACGCCTGGGTCCATTGAGACGGCGTCGGTCAGAGTGATTGCAAACTCTGGGCACAGCGACGCTACGCAAGCAAAGCTCGAGCGCTATAGAGTCCGACGCGACCGGCGTCCGTCTGCGCATCCCGGCAGCCACCTGGCTCCGTGCCAGAGCTCGGATGGACGGACGGACGGACGCACGGACGGATGGATGGATGGATGGACGGACGGACGGACGGACGGACGAACGAACAGACAGACAAACGGACGGACGGACGCCGGACGGACGTGAGCATGAGACATTAAAGGCTTTCCCCTTAAAGATTACACCATCTCCCGCTAAAGGGAACCATGTGTAGATGCGAAGCAGCGGGCGCTAACGCTTACACTGGCGGCGGCGTTGACGCTGGCGCTCATCGCAGCGTTGCACAGAAGAGAAAGCTGGGGGGCGCAAAGCACGCAGTGACGGACCGGTGTTTCCTACTGGAACATCCCAATCACTGCTAATGGGCAATGAGAGACAGAAGACTCGGACTGGACACAGAGACCCGCAGTCCGCTTTTAGTTAACGCGCACGCTGCGAATTTTTTATCGTTCGACAACGCACAGGAGAAATATCCCACCGGCACTACCTTGCAGGTCAAGATCCATTGCCATATATACGGGGTGGCCAGTGAACGGTTGTGCAGCGCGAGAAGTCGGTTTTTTCAACCAAGAAACTCGCTAGCAGACGCTGCCTGCGTCGGCGTCGCGAGACGAGAGAAGGGGGAGCGTAGGTGAGGAAAGAGAGGGGGGGACGCATGCGCAGTGGGGAGTGCGGACTGCGCGGGCAGGGTTGCCTAGAGGAGAGAGGGGGAAGCGTAGGAGATGAGAGAGAGGGGGGGACGCGCATGCGCAGTGGGAGTGTGGACGCCGCGGTCAGGGATGCCTAGAGGAGAGAGGGGGGAGCGTAGGAGGGGATAGAGGAGGGGAGGTGCATGCGCAGTGAGGGTGTGGTTGCCGCGGGGAGGGATGCCTAGAGGAGAGAGAGAGGGAGAGCAGGTTTTTCATTTTTTTAAAGGGTTTGCGTGTGCGCAGTAAGCGTGGTCACGCGGCACACCACCACCATCGGATTAAGCTTTGCCATAAGATGCTTCACATCTAAAAAATCACCGCCCAAGCTCCATACAAATGGTTAACCAGCGAAGCTGAAACGTGCGGCCCCGGTGTTTAGCAGTGGGTTCAACCCGACGCTGCACTGAAGCCTTCCACAATTATCGTTGCCAGGTTGTGGTCGAACCACAGGCGGTCACAGACGTCGCAGCCGAAGCCATAGTGCCGCTGGAGAAACTCTCGCCGAAAGCGGGCGTTCGCCCCGGCGAACGCGCTCCCGCAATCATCACGTCGACGCTGTTCTGCCCGAAACGCCGCTTCTTCGGCGCGCCGTTGCTGCAAGCGTTTGGCATCGCGAGCTAACTCGGCGGCGTGGTTTGCAGGATTCGCCCGCCACCGGCGCTTGCATTCCCGTTCGCGATTTAGCGCGGCTTGGAACGCTGCCGGATCCTTGGCACGCAGTTGCTGCCGGCACTCGGCCTCGCGCGCCCGTTCTTGTGCCTGGACTGCAGCATTGGCCCGGCGAATGCGAGCTCTCTCACGTTTCTACTGTCGGCGCTCTTCTAAAGTTGTCCGCTGTTCTGGAGTTCGTAGGATCCGTGGCTTACCCATGTGGAAGCTCTCAGTCGAAACTGGTGCGCGCGTGCTCGGCGTCACGGCTGCAGCGGGATGGACGACGTCACTCACGGCCCAGCCAATGGCGCGCGAGCTTGAGTACGACGCTCAGAACGACGTAACTGATAGCACAGCCAATAGAGACCGCTCGTGACGCAGATGCCGAGCGGTTTTTCGTTTCTCCTAGCCATATACAGCTTTCGCTGTAAAATCAAAACACCTCAACAGCTGCGCTCAGGATTCGCATTAGGCGGTATCATAATCAGTGGTGAATTTAATTTCTTACTTCACAAAGCGATTTATTTTTGCAGTGCTGACATGCTGACGCACTCAAATTTACTGGCAGTTTCTCGAGGAAACCCCAACAACTCCACGCGACATCCTCGAAAACCAAAGAGGAGAACGACCGCAATACGGCCATCCCCATCCGGATCTTACCGGAGAACAAGCGCGAGATTGGCGTCGAGTACAAACCAACACGTACAATCACTTACAAAGAAACCACCACATAAATCCCGCAATATACGCGCGCAGCTGTCCGTGGTGTGGAGCAGTGTGGAGAACGGCCTAACTCTCGCCCACATTACGTGGGAATGTGAAACACGGCCCCAAAGCATCAATTCTCCCCTTTTGGGGACAACATTTCGAACGAGGCAGTGGGAGGCGTGGCTTGCTAGCAAGGATCGCGAGAGCCAGCTGGCTCTGCTCGACCAAGCCCAGCGAGCCGCAAAGGCCAGTGGAGCCCTGGACTGAGGACCCCACCCATTTGCCCAGCAACCTTTTAGTAAATAAAAAAAATTGAAGGACACTTTGTACATTCCAAAGTGTGTTCGGCGAAAGCGTGTGGCCATTCCACTGATTATGCCATGTCTTTTTTCTTTTACACTCTCAGTGGCATAAGACACAAACCTAATGGGTGCGTGTTTTCTTCTTTAATTTTTTTACCGCGAATCGCAGCGAGACGCGAGACTCATCTTCCTCCGTTCGCATGCGTTAGTATTTTCTCGCGCTTTGCGCATCGTGCAAACGCCATCCGCGTTCCAGCTCTTAAGTTGACGGACCCTTTGTAAATTGGAAAGTGTATTCCGTGAACGCCTGGGTCCATTGAGACGGCGTCGGTCAGAATGATTGCAAACTCTGGTCACAGCGACGCTACGCAAGCAAAGCGCGAGCGCTATAGAGTCCGACGCGACCGGCGTCCGTCTGCGCATCCCGGCGGCCACCTGGCTCAGTGCCAGAGCTCGGATGGACGGACGCACGGACATGGACGGATGAACGGACGGACGGACAGACGGGTGGATGGACGGACGGACGGACAGACAGACAGACAGACAGACAGACAGACAGACAGACAGACAGACAGACAGACGGACAGACGGACGGACGGACGGACGCCGGACGAAGGTCGGACGGACACCGGACGGACGTGAGCATGAGACATTAAAGACTTTCGCCTTAAAGATTACACCATCCACCGCTAAAGGGAACCATGTGTAGATGCGAAGCAGCGGGCGCTAACCCTTACACTGGCGGCGGCGTTGACGCTGGCGCTCATCGCAGCGTTGCACAGGAGAGAAACCTGGGGGGCGCAAAGCACGCAGTGATGGACGGTTGTTTCCTACTGGAACATCCCAATCGCTGCTGGGCAATGAGAGACACAAGACTCGGACTGAACACAGAGACCCGCAGTTCGCTTTTAGTTAACGCGCACGCTGCGAATTTTTCATCGTTCGGCAACGCACAGGGAGAAATCTCCCACCGGCACCACCTTGCAGGTCAAGATCCATTGCCATATATACGGGGTGGCCAGTGAACGGTTGTGCAGCGCGAGCAGTCGGTTTTTTCAACCAAGAAACTCGCTAGCAGACGCTGCCTGCGTCGGCGTTGCGTGGCGAGAGAGGGGAAGCGTAGGAGAGGAGAGAGGGGGGAGGGGACGCGCATGCGCATTGGGGGGTGTGGTGGCCGCGGGGGGGGATGCCTAGAGGAGAGAGATGGGGGGGGAGGGGACGCGCATGCGCAGTGAGGGTGTAGACGCCGCGGGGAGGGATGCCTAGAGGAGAGAGAGGGGGAAGCGTAGGAGAGGGAGGGGCAGGGGACGCGCATGCGCAATGGGGGGTGTTAGCGCCGCGGGAGGGATGCCCAGAGGAGAGAGGGGGGAGGGGGACGCGCATGCGCAATGGGTGTGTAAACGCTGCGGGCGGGAGAGATACCTAGAGGAAAGAGAGGGGAAGCACAGCAGAGGAGGTGCGTGGGGAGGGTTTGCGCATGTGCAGTAAGGGTGGTGAGGACGCACACCACCAGCACTACCGCCGGACGGACGGACGGACGGACGGACGCCGGACGGACACCGGATGGACGGACACCGGACGGACGTGAGCATGAGACATTAAAGGCTTTCGCCTTAAAACGTTTTGTTTAGAAAAAGTTATTTCATCATAAGACGCTATGAACGCATCGAAACAGCGTCTATACCACAAGGACAATAACATACACTAATGACAGCACTATATACATGAAACGTTTTTACAAAAATGTCCAAGTCCACAAAGTGTCCGTAACACATACTGCTAAGGACTAACTACAGACACAATATACACAATGATGTATATACACAATGCACATGACTCAGTGAACATGTCAGTAAATATGTACAATAAATGATATGGTGCATGCAATTTACATAATGTACAGCGTTAGCATGAAGTGTATATACACAAGCACCTACAAGCATACTGTGACATGCGCGCACAAAAATAATAAGCACATCCAGTTTATATGCGCTAACCAGTCACTGTCTGGTGACCTGGCTACAGGAACCAGGCCAGATGAAAAACTAGCCGCACACGTCCATCGACTACCGACAAGAAGCGGCATGACCATTGCCGTAGAAATTCCTCTTCCCCAAGGAAGAACAATTCCTCCGACAAAAAGGACAGTAGTTCGCAGTATAAGCGTTCCAGTATTGGAAACAGAGCACGACGACGGTGATCCGCTGCAACGGCTTCACATCTGTTTCGCCACAAACAAAAAGCTCCCGCGGCAATTAGAAGGCGTGCGAAGCGACTACGTGAGCATCGACCAGAAGTGGCAAAACGATGAACTCCTAGGCCACGGAAACCTGTGTTCACGGCTCTCCAAAATACTCTTGCAGTTACGCATTGCTGTAGCACATGCTGGTTTGACTCTTCTAGTGGACAATTAGGGCAAGTGGAAGATGGGACCATGCCCCACCTCTCTAGTCTGTCTCGTGTTGGGGAGTACTCGCCATCCCAGGCGCCACATAAAGTCGCGGAGATGGCCAGGCAGAAAGGTTGCCGTTATAGCGCCCCACGAGACACGACTAGAACGTGCTAGACGGGCTGGTGGAACCATAGGGAGCAGCAGGGCCGCCGTTATATCTACCACACGGTTTTCTAGGATATCTACATCAGGACAGACCTGCTGTGCGTGACGATAAAATGCTACAGCCGTTGAGTAAAATGCAGGTACGTCAAGAACATGCGGCGCGGAATTAAGTCGTGCTTCCGGTAACAAATAGCGTATCTTAGTGCTAAGAAGTAGCAGGCAAGATCACGCGCGGGGCACTGATCACCGTGTAGCAAGCGAAGCAAGAATCGTAGAGCAAGCAACCGATAGCGAACAGACACGGATGGGAATGCGAATCCGCCTCTGTTGCGTGGTTGCCCCAACGCAGCACGACAAACCAGCTCAGTTCCACCCGACCAGAAAAATGAGCCGAGAAGGGATTGCATCGACCTAGTTACTCGCAATGGGGGTTGTAAAACATGACAAACGTACCATGCACGGCCGCAAAATACAGTCTGCGCTAAGTACCTTCTTTCCAATAGAGGTAAATCGTACTGTTGCGCTTCCTGAACATGCCGTTTTACATCTTCGAGTATTGAAACCCACACGGACGCTGATATGCCGTAGTAAGTATAATCGATCCCCAAAATGCGAATAGAGTCGCTTTTTTGAAGACGGAAAAAAGAGCTTAGGCAGGTGTCTGGGGAACCAATGAACAAATATCGACATTTTGAAAAAATTTAACGCCGCACCTGAAATATCTCCATACTCAGCAAAAAGCCGTAGGCTACGAGACAGACTGTCCTCATTCTTCAAATACAATGTGATATCATCGGCGAAAGCTGTCACCTTCACCGTACCACTTCCAGGTAGTGGGAGGCCTCGAACGTATGGATCATTAAGCAGTGAGCGCAGGAATGGTTCGAGACTAAGCACAAAAAAGCACTGGAGATAGAGGACAACCTTGGCGCACTTCGCGGGTAACAGGAAATGGGGCACTTTCACAGCCATCAAGAAACAATGAGCTGTGAATATTTCTGTATGCGTTTCTGAGCAGCTCAACAAAGTTTTGCGAGAAGCCAAACGCCGCCATTACGCGAAATATGTAGCTGTGCTCAAGGCGATCGAATGCCTTTTCTTGATCAAGGGAAACCAAGAGCCCACGTGCTGATCTCGCTGTCGTGTACGCAATGATGTCACGCGTAACAAAGGAGAGGCTATGAATCTCTCTTCCAGGGATCGAGCACGCCTGATGATGTCCTATTAAGGAAGGAATCAGGCTTCTCAAACGCCGAGTGACAACTGCTGCAAATGTTTTGTAATCGACGTTGAGAAGCGTAATTGGTCTCCATTCCTCCGGGCGAACTGAAAATGGGTCATGTTTAGGAATTAACACAATGCGACCATCGCGAAAACTACCCGGGAAATCAAAGTCCTCAAAGCAGCGGCAAATAACAGAGGTGAAAGTGGCACCAATGTCTTCCCAAAAGGTTAAGTAAAACTCAACTGGCAACCCGTCCGGCCCAGGAGCCGAACCACGCTTCATAGAAGACAATGCCTCTTTCACCTCATCAGCTGATGGACTTGCGCAAAGTTGTGCAGCTACCTCTGGTGGAACCTGAGGCAAACCACTAAGCATTGTTAATGTCCCAGTGGTACCATTGTGCGCTGAAAAAGTCGTGCGAGCCATGTTTTCGAAATGACTTAAGAAGAGAGATCGATCACGCGCAGGTGGCGACGCAACGGGAAGGGCGCTGGCGGCTTGGGTAATCAACGGACTCGATTGTCTGAGAAGTGAGCTTCTCGCAAAGCGCAGAACTTCGGGGGTGAGCACATGGACTACGTCTGCAACGCCAAGCAGCCGCCGACAACGACGATGCTGCAATAAGGCGCTGGAAACGACTCCGTAGATCTCGCTGCCATGCGCGCATAGGCGGAGAGTACGGGGGGAAGGGGGGCTTGGGGGGCTCGGGCCCCCCCCCGGAGGAGCTTCACGGGGGGCAGAGCCCCCCCCCCCCCCCCCCGGCGCCTGCCCGGGATATTTTAGGGGCGAAGCTCCTCTTAGTCTAACCTTGTCCCGCGTCGGGCGTAACCGGCAGTATCTCGTGATAATGATGACGATGACGCTGATGACCACGAGGAATAAAGGCGTTCCAGACCACCTATAGTTCCCATCGTGTGCACCGAGGGAGCAGAGCGTCCCGCAGGCGGTCTGGCCATCTATGTCAAGCAGAACACTGTAGTAAAATAAGGCCGTCCACCACCGCTACAGTCACAAGAGTCATGGCCGAGAGCATACAGGGGCAGCTTAGCAATGGCTAGGCAGGTGGTGTCTGTCGCCCAGGTTGGCTCCATTCCTTGATCTTGCTTGGATGTGCTCGCGGGGGCTTAGTCCATCCCTCCTTCCCGCGTCCCACACCACCACAGCGCATGCGCGTCCCCTCCCCCCTATGTCTCCTACGCTCACCCCCTTTCTCTCCTCTAGGAATCCTCTACTCTACGGAGCGGCCCCCGCGTCTCACACCCCCCCACAGCGCATGCGCGTCCCCTCCCCTATCCTCTCCTACGCTTACTCCCTTTCTCTATTCTAGGAATCATCTACTCTACGGAGCGGCGCCGGCGTCCCACATCCCCACAGCGCATGCCCGTCCTCTCTCCTCTAGGAATCCTCTACTACGGAGCGGCTCCCGCGTCCCACACAGCGCATGTGCGTCCCCATCCACCTCTCTCTCCTATCCAACGCTCACCCCCTTTCTCTCCTCTAGCAATCCTCTACTGTACGGAGCGGCACCCACGTCCTACAGCCCTCCAGAGCATGCGTGTCCCCTCCCCCTCTCTCTCCTCTCCTACGCTCACCCCCTTTCTCTCCTCTAAGAATCCTCTACTCTACGGAGCGGCGTCCGCGTTCCACATCCCAACAGCGGATGTGTGTCCTCTCTTCCTCTCTCTCTTCTACGCTCACCCCCTCTCTCCCCTCTAGGAATCCGCTACGGAGCCATATAAGAACCCCTATCCCTCCACTTCACCGACCATAAAGCCGTTATAATGAAGGGGGATTGGAAGCCACGTCTAGCTACTATGTACAAATAAATAAAAGTTCTTTGTTTTTGTCACGTCTTTGAAGATGTACTGGACGAAAATTCACGGAAGATTCACGGTTTACCGATGAACCTCCAGCGCTTCGCCCACTCATCATCATTCACTCCGTGGATATGCTGTGATTTTTTTTTAAGAGCTTGGCTTAGGTCCCCGTCCATTGACAACGAGCGTTTGGCCTCCTGTCTGGCAGCTATTTATTTCACAGCGGGCTGTCTATACCCGCTTTTTCATTTCAGGCTTTTAAAATTCCGATCATGGACCAGTGACAAGTGAAACACTCAGTTAATAATTCCCCGCAAAAAAGATTTGTATGTGCAGGATATGTTGTGTTAACAAACAACTGAGGCGACCTCTTAGTCTTCTATAGTGGTAGAAAATTGTATTTTATACCACCTGAGAATTATTTTTGGCCATCACAAATTGAAGATTAAAGCTTCCTGTACCAGCATTCGGCCACTGTCTTACGTCTGGTGCATGTTTTAACAAACTAATGCATACCAATAAAGAAAATAGGCGGGTCCCACTCATTGTGGGAATCGATTTTATGTGATGCAGTCCCCGAGTAGCAGCCTATACGGCATTTTTCGCTTTGAGCCTAGCGTTGCGAGGAAGATCGACGTCTTTGTGTAAGTGGAAAAATAAATCGAGAGTCATCACAAGAGATATTCATACTGATATCGCGGTGTGGGCTCCAAAGAGAATAAGGTGGTATTAAAGTCCTTAATTATATTTTTTTTAATTTAGGAGGCGGACATGCTCCCTCTCTCTCGATATATACAGGGTGTTTCAAGAAATCTGTCCACTATTTTTTAAAAAATCAGCAAAATGCGGTATTTGCTCGCTGTCTTTCACGCGAAGAACCCATTTGAGCTTTGAGATTTTGAAAAAGTGGCCTCTAGGAATAATTGCGAAATAATGGAATTCTCCCTAATTCTGCGGGCCAACCGAAACCGAAATGCGGAAGAGCGCAACTGCCATATTCGTCTGAGACGTCCACAATCAGTGAACGTCATTATATCAACCATCAACCGACTTCTTGGTGTGAGTGTGTGGGCTGCGCTTGCAGTAGTAGCACGCATGACGCACATACGTTAACGAACGGGGAAGAACTGCGCCTCTGTAACCGTTGTCTTGAACAGTGACGTCATTCTAGTCGTCTGCTTGTTGCGCTCATCGGCGCTTGGGTTTCGGTTTCGCCATTGAATTTGCCTGAATTTGATTATGCTACAATAATTGATAGAGGCCGCTTTTTCGAAATCTCCAAGCTGAATTGGGTTCTTCGCATGAAGGACTTCAATTCTCCCATTGGACTTAACCACCTAACTCCCCTAATTAAAAAGTAAATTAATTTAACTTTCTTAATTATTGTCCCAAATCATGTCCTCAACCATCTTAAGATGCCTGCCGCTACAGAAAAGCAATTGTGAAGACAGCGAGCAAATACCGCAATTTGCTGATTTTTTAAAAAAAATAGTGGACACATTTCTTGAAACACCCTGTGTGTATATATATATATATATATATATATATATATATATATATATATATATATATATATATATATATATATATATATATATATATATATATATGAAGCGACAGGGAGAACAATGTAGAAGAGCAAGCCGGGCTCCGCCCCCTCCGGCAAAATGAAAACTCTCCGCCTATGCATGCGCGCATCAAAGGAGTTGGTCGATCGACGCGAAGAGCAATGCGTAGCTTTGTGGCAGTGTCTGCTAGTTCTTCCGACATACGCCGCCTCAAAGCACGCCCTTCAACTGAGCAGTGTAGACGCCACTGCTTAAGCGCGTCCCACGATTCTGGACCGGATCCGAGAAGGGAGGCGCGCAAGGCTCTAGACAAACTGGAGCGCGAACGCATGTCATGCAGAACGCGAATGTCAAGGCGCCATGGTCTCACTGACGAAGAAAAAGGAAAGCAAGCCTCGAGCGCTACTAGTCGATGATCAGAGACATAAACAGGGGATGGTGGTAATGGTGACACATAGCAACGCGACACATAAGAAGTCAGCGCACTTGGCACGTAGAAGCGATCCAACCTACTGGACGATGAGCCACGCCGCCAAGTCCCGGCACATTGTGATCCATGTACGAGTCTGTACGCATCTATTAAAGAAAAGTGCTGGACAAGGCGACGCAGCTCGCGTGCGTTCCAGTCAGATCGACCCCATCCCGGGCCCTGCAAGTCAGCTCGCGTATCTAATACACAGTTAAAATCTCCGGTGAGTATCACATGCCGACCGTCAAGAAAATACACGTCCAGGTCACGGAAAAAATCATTAGAATTGGCTGCTTGGGCTGGGCCGTAGATACACAGAATGCGTAACCTGAATGACGATAGGACGCAGTCGAAAGCCAGTACCCGACCTATCCCATCATAGAAAACGTGGTGATCTCGCAAAAGAGCTCGGTTAAAAATAATAATTCCAACTCCGCTGAAGCGAGATGTCGCGAAAGAAAAGTAACAGTCCAAGTTGAATGCGCGCTTAAATTCATGAACGTGGCCAATTGTAAAAAAAATTTGTTTCTTGTAAACAAAGAATATCGCAATGTTCTGCGCGCGCTACGCTGATAACTTCGGCTTGTTTTACTGGGTTGCGGAATCCTTGAACATTTAAAGAAATAATTTTTAGGGTGTCGGCCATATTGAAATAATTATGAGTAACGTTACTGACCTGGTCGTGTAGTTCAATTCGGCACCCCGGTGTCCGGGGGACATGCAGTGCACACGTCACACAACACATTTCGGCCCCCTAGAAGAGGGTCGAGGTTTCTTCGGCTTGCTGGGACTCGGAGCGGCTATCCTGGGAGCCGTCCGAGTTGGTGCCAGTCGTGTGCGCACGCTTGACTTCTCGCGGGGCAAGCATCTCCACATCACATTCGTCTAGGCTAGGTGACAGCTCGATGCTACGTTTTAGCGGCGAAGCTCCTTAAAGCGGCACCCGTTCGTCCCTCGTCGTAGTCGTAGTGCGTAACCAGTCTTACGCTTTGACCTCCAAGGTGGTGCCGGTGGGAGATTTCTCCTGTGCGTTGTTGAACAATAAAAAAATTCGCAGCGTGCGCGTTAACTAAAAGCCGAATTCTTCTGTCTCTCATTCCCCATTAGCAGCCATTGGCATGCTCCAGTAGGAAACGTTAGTAGAAGTGTTAAAAGCCGACTTCTGCAGTCTCTCATTCCCAGTAGCAGCCATTGTTTACCTCCAAGGTAGTGCCTGGTGAGATTTCTCCTGTGAGTGATTAAACAATAAAAAATTTTCTTCAAAACGCCGTTGATTGATGAAATAAACCAACGAAAGACGCCAGATGTTTTCAAAAGCAAAACGAAAAGACGCCAGATGTTTCTAAAGCAAAACGAAAAGACACCAGCTGCTTAACGAAAGACGCCAGGTGTTTTCTAAAGCAATGGTTTTATAATCAAAACCATATCGCGATACAGGTTTGTAGTTGACGATGCTCGTTGCCGTCGGTGTGTGCTCGTATGCAAGAACCACTTAGCTTACATTTCACCGACCACAAAGCGGTCATAATGAAAGGACAACGGAAACCAGCAATAAAAGTTTGATAAAACATTTAATCAATCGTTTCACGTCAATTTTATCGGGCGAATTAACGGAAGAAATTTCACGGTTTAACCGATGATTACTTCCAGGAGCTTCGCCCAATCTCATCATCATTCACCTCGTGGATCTGTTTCATCATCATTTTCGCATAAATGGTGAAGCACTAAGTGCGATAGCTAGGATTGTTGTTAAGCGTGCGTTGAATTGTTAATGGAGAGAGTGTGCTGTGCAGAGGAAGAAAAGTTTGAAATAAAGTTTCAGTGGCCTTTGGGAAGGTTGGTCCTATCTCTTCTTCTTACCGCAATACTACGCAACACAGAAGCGCAGATTAACTAAAGTTACTGCAAGAACTTGCGTCAGTGTTGTGGCTTGAATGTTGAAAGTTGACATCGAGCTTCAAGTTGAGCGGCTCAATTGGAAGTGAGCGCGGTCCATAATTGAGTGCTGCTCGGACATATTTTCACGTGGTCGTGACGTCGACGAAGGCAATAGTCGGCGTGTCAAATAAGAAACTCTTTATTTGGCCGAACTTGTGGCCGTGAAACTGAAAGTCAGACTACAGCAAAACGCACTGGCACTCCTAGCGGCGAACAGAGTGTCGGCCGTCGATAAACTGATCGTCGTTGGAGCGCGCCGGCTTTTATACATCACGCGTCGAATATTCTAGCCTTATCACTGGTCATCGCGCAAGCTCTGGAATAATCTTGAGTGTTCGCGTGTTGTGCGCAATGTTAACGAAACGATCTACAACAAACGTGAAGCTTCTCGAGCACTGAGGCGCGATCTGCGCGAAGCATTGCTCACAGTCTTTGTGGGTTTAAACAGAGCACATCAAAATAACACGCGTGGCAGTGCCCCCCTCTGAAAAAAGCATCGCCCCAATGCTTAAAACAGAACATGGAACAATGGTGCATGTAACAATAAACAACAACAATAAAGCAAATAAAACTTGAGTCCGCAGGTCCCTTAACGCGCATGGAACGGCTTAAGGCGCACCACATGCACGACTTCGGGACGTGCCGGGCGTCGCTGAGAGTTCGAGATGCCATCCGGGACAACCTCGTAGTCGAGTGCGCCGAGACGTCTAAGAACCCTGAACGGTCCGAAGTATCGTCGCAGAAGTTTTTCAGTCAGTCCACGTCGTCGAATCGGTGTCCACACCCAAACGCAGTCGCCGGGCTGGTATTCCACGAAGCGTCGTCGAAGATTGTAGCGGCGGCTGTCAGTTGTCTGCTGATTCTTGATACGTAGACGAGCGAGTTGTCGGGCTTCTTCGGCGCGCTGTAGGTAAACGGTGACGTCGAGGTTTTCTTCGTCTGCGACGTTGGGCAGCATGGCGTCGAGCGTCGTTGCCCGGTTCCTTCCGTAGACCAACTTGTATCGCGTCATCTGCGTCGTCTCCTGTACGGCCGTGTTGTATGCGAAGGTCACGTACGGAAGGATGGCGTCCCACGTCTTGTGTTCGACGTTGACGTACATGGCCAGCATGTAGGCGATGGTCTTATTTAGACGCTCGGTCAGGCCATTGGTCCGTGGGTGGTACGCGGTGGTCCGGCGGTGGCTCGTCTGGCTGTATCCCAAGATCGCCTGAGTTCGGCCAGCCGTAAACGAGTACCTCTGTCGGTGATGAGAATATCTGGGCCCCGCGTCGAACTTGGCTACCTCGTCGGCACTGCTCTTGGGCAAGGCTTTTGTTTCGGCGTAGCGGGTGAGGTAGTCGGTAGCTACGACGATTCATTAATTTCCGAAAGTCGACTTGGGAACCGATCTGCTGGAACGGTCGCCGAGGAGGCTCGATCGGCTGAAGGAAGCCTACTGGTCTTGTTGGCGGTGTCTTCCGTCGCTGACAGTCTCGAAACGTCTTTACATAGTGGGCGACGTCGGCGGCAAGACGCGGGCAGTAGTACTTTTCTTGTACTCTTGCGAGCGTGCGGGAAAGTCCGAGGTGTCCAGCCATCGGGTCGTCGTGTAGTGCCTGGAGGACTTCTGGTCGCAATGCTGAAGGCACTGTGAGAAGGCAGTCGGCTCGAAGTGGCGAGAAATTCTTCTTTATGCGAATGCCGTTTCGCAAGACAAACGACGCGAGTCCTCGCTTGAATGCCTTCGGAACAATGACGGTCTTGCCTTCGAGGTACTCCACAAGGCCCCTGAGTTCCGGGTCGGCTCGCTGTCGTTCGGCGAAGTCGTCGGCACTTATGGTTCCCAAGAAGAAGTCATCCTCCTGGTCGACCTGCGGCGGTGGGTCGACGGGGGGCGCGAGATAAGCAGTCGGCGTCAGTGTTTTCGTCCGGACTTGTAAACGACGGTGATGTCAAATTCTTGAAGCCTTAGACTCCATCTTGCGAGACGACCTGAAGGGTCCTTCAAGTTAGCTAGCCAACACAAGGCGTCGTGGTCGCTCACAACTTTGAAGGGCCTGCCATAGAGGTAGGGGCGAAATTTTAACGTAGCCCAGATGATGGCGAGGTACTCCTTTTCTGTTGTGGAATAGTTGGCCTCTGCCTTGGATACCGACCGGCTAGCATAACTGATAACCCTTTCCAGTCCATCCGTCTTCTGCAGAAGGACGGCGCCGAGTCCTACGCTGCTTGCGTCGGTGTGCATTTCTGTTTCGGCGTGTTCTTCGAAATCCTCAAGTAACGGAGGCGTTTGCAGGCGTCGTTTTAGTTCTTGAAATGCTTCCTCCTGCGGTGTTCCCCACTTGAACTCGACGTCGGTCCTGCTAAGGTTAGCGAGTGGTTCGGCGATGCGGGCAAAGTTTTTGACGAACCGCCTGTAAAAATTGAAGGACACTTTGTACATTCCAAAGTGTGTTAGGCGAAAGCGTGTGGCCATTCCACTGATTATGCCATGTATTTTTTCTTTTACACTCTCAGTGGGATAAGACACAAACCGAATGGCTGCGTCTTTTCTTTAATTTTTTACCGCGAATCGCAGCGAAACGCGAGACTCATCTTCCTCCGTTCGCATGCGTTAGTATTTTCTCGCGCTTTGCGCATCGTGCAAACGCCATCTGCGTTCCAGCTCTTAAATTGACGGACCCTTTGTAAATTGGAAAGTGTATTCCGTGAACGCCTGGGTCCACTGAGACGGCGTCGGTCAGAATGGTTGCAAACTCTGGGCACAGAGAGGCTGCGAAAGAAAAAGCGCGAGCGCTATTGAGTCCGACGCGACCGGCGTCCGTCTGCGCATCCCGGCTGGCCACCTGGCTCCGTGCCAGAGCTCGGATGGACGGACATGGGCGGACGGATGGATGGATGGACGGGCGGACGAACAGACAGACGGACGGACGGACAGACGGACGGAAGGACGCCGGACAGAGGTCGGACGGACACCGGACGGACGTGAGCATGAGACATTAAAGGCTTTCGCCTTAAAGATTACACCATCTCCCGCTAAAGGGAACCATGTGTAGATGCGAAGCAGCGTCAACGCTTACACTGGCGGCGGCGTTGACGCTGGCGCTCATCGCGGCGTTGCACAGGAGAGAAACCTGGGGGTGCGCAAAGCACGCAGTGATGGACCGGTGTTTCCTACTGGAACATCCCAATCGCTGCTAATGGGCAATGAGAGTCAGAAGACTCAGACTGGACAGAGACCCGCACCTGCTTTTAGTTAACGCGCACGCTGCGAATTTTTTTATCGTTCGACAACGCACAGGAGAAATCTCCCACCGGCACCACCTTGCAGGTCAAGATCCGTTGCCATATATACGGGGTGGCCAGTGAACGGTTGTGCAGCGCGAGCAGTCGGTATTTTCAACCAAGAAACTCGCTAGCAGACGCTGCCTGCGTCGGCGTCGCGAGGCGAGAGAGGGGGGGAGCGTAGGAGAGGGGAAGACGCGCATGCGCAGTGGGGGTGTGGACGCCGCGGGCAGGGATGCCTAGAGGAGAGAGGGGGAGCGTAGGAGGGGAGAGAGGGAGGGGACGCGCATGCGCAGTGAGGGTGTGGCCTCCGCGGAGAGGGATGCCTAGAGGAGAGAGAGTTGGAGAGGAGGTTTTTATTTTTATTTTTTAATGGGTTGGCGCATGCGCAGGGGGGTGTGGACGGACGGACGGACGGACGCCGGACGGACACCGGACCCACGGACACCGGACGGACGTGAGCATGAGACATTAAAGGCTTTCGCCTTAATAGGCGCGCAGGCCGAGAAATCGATGCACGGCCTTGTCGGCGGGTGGCGGGAATGCAGCAATGGCGGCTGTATTCTGCGGGTCGGGGCGTACTCCGTACTTGCTTATAACGTGGCCCAAGAACAAGAGTTCCTCGTAGGCGAAGCGGCACTTTTGTGGCTTCAGGGTGAGTTCGGAGGTCTTGATGGCTTGAAGTACAGCTTCAAAGCGCCGGAGGTGTTCGTCGAAGTTTGAGGAAAACACAACAACGTCGTCTAAGTACACAAGACAAGTCTGCCACTACAAGCCGGCCAGCACGGTATCCATAACGCGTTGGAATGTCGCGGGAGCCGAGCACAGACCAAAAGGCATGACCTTAAACTGGAACAGGCCGTCTGGAGTTATAAAAGCAGTCTTTTCTCGGTCTCTCGTCGACTTCGATTTGCCGGTAGCCTGTCTTGAGGTCCATCGACGAAAAGTACTTTTTGTTATGGAGTCGATCCAGGGCGTCGTCTATCCGTGGGAGGGGGTGCATGTCCTTCTTCGTGATCTTGTTCAGGCAGCGATAATCGACGCAGAAACGTAGCGTCTCGTCCTTCTTCTTCACCAACACCACGGGAGACGCCCAGGGACTCTTGGACGGCTGGATGATGTCATCGCGTAGCATTTCGTCCACTTGTTTCTTCACGGCCTCGCGTTCGCGCGTCGAAACTCGATACGGGCTCTGTCGAACTGACTGGTGGGGCACTTTCTTCTGTTAAGATGCGATGTTTCGCGACTGGGGTATGTCGAATTCTTGACGACGACGAGAAGCAGTCCTTGAATCACAGGAGCAGGGCCTTGAGCTGGTCTTGCCTGACCTTCGGAAGGCTCTGGTTGACGTCGAAATCTGGTTCGGGACATCGATTCGTCGAAGCAGGTTCGGTAGCATCGTAGAGGGCGAAAGCATTGCTGTTGTCCACGAATTTCTCGATTTGGGCGAACGTCGTACCAATGTTAATGTGCCTATATTCGTGGCTGAAGTTTGTCAGCAGTACCTTTGCTTTTGCCGTCACGCAACTCGGCGATGCCTCTTGCGATGCAAATTTGACGGTTCACTAGCAGATGCTGATCGCCCTCGATGACGTCTTCAAGGTCTGCGGGTTTTTTGATGCCGACGGATATGACGACGCTGGAGAGAGGCGGAACGGTGACCTGCTCTTTTATTACCTTCAATGCCTTGGTTCCCCGGCGTCGTGTAGGGCGGCAGCGCTTTTTCTGGAGGCTACTGTATTTGACCGAGACCTCAGGTCGATGACGGCGCCATGTTCACTTAGGAAGTCCATCCCAAGCATCATATCCCTGGAGTAGTATCCCGCCAGCTTTCTGCAGGATCAGAAAGCTGGCGGGATACGTCCGGTTATTGATGCTGACTCTTGCTGTGCAAACTCCATCCGGCGTTATGAGATGGCCTCCAGCTGTCCGGATTTCGGGGCCTTGCCAAGCAGCCTTTACTTTCTTCAACTTCGTCGCGAAAGGCCCACTGACGACGGAATAGTCGGCTCCAGTGTCGACGAGAGCGGTGACGTTGTGGCCGTCGACTATGACGTCGAGGTCGCTGGTTCGTCGTCGTGCGTTGCGGTTGGGTCTCGGCGTCGGATCACGGCTACGACGGTTTGTACCGCTGCTTCGATGTTGCCCTCGTCAGGTCCTCTTCAGGCCGCGAAGTTTCGACGTCAAGGGCTGTGTCCGGGTTGCGGCGGGTTCTTGAGGTCTCGTCGCGGCGGCGTCGTCGGCGGCGGAGGATCTTCGGTAGTTCGTCGAACAGCAACTGCACCTCCATCGGTTGCTGCCCTTAGTTTCCCGGATACGGGCTTGGCGACCTGCCCTGGTTTGGGCCAGTGTACTGCCGGCGGTGCGGTGACATGTAGCGCCCGGGCGACGGCGATCGGGACTTTCGGCCGGGCGTCCACTGCGCCCCTGCGAGGTAGCCTGCGATGTCGCGTTGTCGTTCATCCCGCTGTGGACGCGGCGCGTCGATGACGAAACCACGAAGTCCGATCTGGCGATACTGGCAGCGGCGGTAAGTGTGGCCAGCTTCTCCGTAGTGATAGCAGAGTGGGCGGTGGTTAGGGGCGCGCCAAAGGTCGGTCTTCCTCGGACCGTAGCGCTGGCCGGCAGGTGGGCGATATGGCGTCGGTGGCGGCGCAGTCTGGCGACGGAAATGCGGCGGTGCGGCCGCTTGACGTGTTCGTGGAGGGGGAGCACCGCGTCGGGCAACAGCGGCGTAGCTCATAGCTTTTGGCTGAGGCTGCGCCGGTTCAGCGGTTCCCAGCGACTGCTGGATTTCTTCTCGAACGATGTCGGCGATCGAGGCAACTTGGGGCTGGCACGACGGCATCATTCGGCGAAGTTCTTCTCGCACCACGGCTCTTATGGTTTCGCGCAGGTCTTCTGAGCATAGCGATTGAATGTCTCCGTCGCCTGGCGTTGACCGGCGATTGAATTGCCGTGTGTGCATTTTCAGCGTCTTTTCGATATTAGTCGCTTCTGCGAGGAATTCCTGAACGGTCTTCGGCGGGTTTCTCATCAATCCTGCGAAGAGCTCCTGTTTGACCCCTCGCATGAGGAAACGAACTTTCTTCTCATCAGGCATATCCGTGTTAGTATGGCGGAATAGCCGGGTCATTTCTTCGACAAAGATCGTGACGTTCTCGTTTGGTGGTTGTTCTCGTGTCTCCAGCAAAGAAGCGGCCCTTTCCTTGCGGGCGACTCTCGTGAACGTGTCCA
The DNA here is from genome assembly GCA_030522465.1 of Rhipicephalus appendiculatus. Lineage (NCBI taxonomy): Eukaryota > Metazoa > Arthropoda > Arachnida > Ixodida > Ixodidae > Rhipicephalus > Rhipicephalus appendiculatus. Next base: position 43,859 of record JALIZH010018454.1, read on the forward strand.
GGAATGCACCGCAGAAGAGATCCCAGGTTTGAAATGCAGACTCCCGGTTCTCGAACCAGGTCCTTGCCACGTTTTCCAGGTAGAAGTAGACGCAACGCAGCTTCTGTTCCGCGTCCCAGTGGTTGTGGGTAGCCACACGGTCGTATGTCTCCAGCCGGGTCTCCGGGTCTTCAAACGATGATCCACGGAAAGTCGGTGGCTCCCTTGGCTGCTGCATCACGACCGTACTGGGTGTTGATGCAGTGGCTGTGATAGTTGTCGCAGTAGTGGTCGTGGCCGTGGTCTTTCGAGTCTTATCTAGTAGGGTAGCCCTTGTTGGAGGGCTGTGCGCACTGTTAACGAAATGATCTA
>JALIZH010018455.1:0-12242 GCA_030522465.1 Rhipicephalus appendiculatus
CAATTTTCGTCAAAGCTTACTGTCTGAACAAAGAAATGTATGAAGAAGGTAAGTCCATCTGTAATAGAGATGGTGATAACTGTTACAAGTACGCTAAGTACAAAGCGTTCCGATTTTAACTACCATTTAAAAAGGACGTGCTATGACTGAATCATAAATGACGCACATTAAAATTTTTATGCCTAAACATATCAGTGCGTACGTATGGAAAGCATATGTTACAACCGTTGCCATTTGCTTAAAGTAAACAGGAATTATGGGATCACGTGTGAGTATCTGAAAAGTATTGTGAAAAGCAAACGATGTATGGTATGATTCACCGTTGCTTATACTCGCAAGAGGAACATTGAGACAACTTAAGAAACCTGGGAAAAAATAAATGGCGCAGTTTGACATGATAAGTCTGAATGTTCCTGAAAGCCTCGTAATATTAATTGCTTATAATGGCTTAACGCCTGTCAATAATGCGCGAAAGCCTTGAAACAGAAATTTTCTTCCGAGTCCTAGAAGCAAGGGGTGCGCACAACTGGCACTTGATCGTGAATCATCTGAACTATTATTTCATACTGCACAGCTGCTCCATGTAATGATCCAATGGATTTGTTCGCTAGTTGCTATAGCGGGAAGCACATCTTCCTCTCTCCATTTTACAAATGTGAAGCGTGGAACACTTCCTCGCGGCTGTAATATTTGGCAGTACTAATGTCTGTTAAAACAGTGATGGTTCGAGTTAAACATTTCACATTGTATTTTTGCTACTGTGTTTAACTTGACCGCGGTTATAAGTTATTGTGATCAACCGCATCCTTTCTGCAGGGTTCTGTAATTCCTGGCCACTATGAACAGAAAGCATTTACGCTAGTATTGTTTGCTAGAGAACGTTTCAGACAGTATTATTGCTCTACATATGGTAAGCGAAGGCAGGTAGCCAATGAGAAAGAGCAGTTACGAATGACTAGCTTTGTGAATTCAGCCACAGAATATGATCAATTGCACAAAAAAAAAGCCAGCTGTTTCAAAAAAGTATTGTAGCACCTTCACTGCTTCACTATTCACCTCTATACGAAAATTATGCGACGTTTCTTGGTTGTACTAGATTACCTATCCCTTTCCCTATCGTTTGGAACTAATATCGCTAACGTAGACGCCCGCTTATTTGTTCAATGTTAAGGGATCGGGCTTCATACCGATGCACTCGGCACAGGTCCCATCGCAATGTTTGGGAAACTCCCATGGAATTTTAAACGTTTCCGACAAGACTACGCACTTTTCGAGTAGCCGAGTTTATACTGGAGGTCACGTGAGCCCCTGCGATAAGGCTGGAATTTACGATCGTGTATGTGTAAAAGACAATTATCGCGTGAAATCTACGATCATATTAGTGGACGCCGGGCGTCCGTACTCGCCGCTGTTATTGTACAGGGAGTATTGATTGTACTTTGAGTTTATCTGTTGTGGGCACAAGCTAGCCCAATACAGTTTCAGTTTCAGTTTATTGGTTACATATGCATCAGTAACATAATACTTCTATACAGATGAGGGTACCAGAATATAAATACTGAAAACGCAAATAAAGAGTTATTATTTGTATCAGGTTGCGTTTCGCGCACTTACCCGTCACAAACACGTGTCAAATCAAGAAGAATATTTAAAGAACTGAAAATGATTTTATTATAGGGACAAGTCGAGCTCATTTACTGGTGGACGCTATAACAGCGCTGTTAGTACGTAATCTTCTTCGTAGGAAAAAAACACATGGAAGGCGCATGAGCATTAGAGCACTGCGCGGGCCGTGATTCTCGGCCCGGACACAGGCCCCTCGTTCAAGTTTACCCGCCCGTACCCGGCCCGGCGACTGAAAGTGACACCCAAGCCCAGCCTGAACCCGAGAAAAAAATTAGTTTACCCGGCCCGGCCCGTACGCCAATCGGGCCCGACAGAGGCCCGAGCCAATAATCTATAGGGGATCTTGCCCGACCATCGATAGCAATGCGTTTTAAGTGGCAAATACTTGCGCTTTCTGGGCTCATGCTTCACTAACATTTATGCTTTAACTTGCGGTAATTTTTTGTAGGAAGAGGCTCGTGGTGGAAACATTTGAGCGGACAAACTGGGTACGATGAATGTTTGTTGGGCTGCTGTGTACTGCCCATATTTTTTGTACAAATAAAATGGGGATCATCAAGATCCTTTTGTAACAGATAATGTAGCAAGGAAAGTGATTCGCAGCACGAGTGCAGTTTCGATATGGAGTGCAAGAAAAAATTACACCATCTCCCGCTAAAGGGAACCATGTGTAGATGTGAAGCAGCGGGCGCTAACGCTTACACTAGCGGCGGCGTTGACGCTGGCGCTCATCGCAGCGTTGCGCAGGAGAGCAAACTGGGGAGGCGCAAAGCACGCAGTGATGGAGCGGTGTTTCCTACTGGAACATGCCAATCGCTGCTAATGGGCAATGAGAGACAGAAGACTTCGACTGGACACAGAGACCCGCAGTCCGCTTTTAGTTAACGCGCACGCTGCGAATTTTTTATTCTTCAACAACGCACAGGAGAAATCTCCCACCGGCACCACTTTGGAGGTCAAGATCCATTGCCATATATACGGGGTGGCCAGTGAACGGTTGTGCAGCGCGAGCAGTCGGTTTTTTCAACCAAGAAACTCGCTAGCAGACGCTGCCTGCGTCGGCGTCGCGAGGCGAGACAGGGGGGGAGCGTGGGAGAGGAGAGAGAGGGGAGGACGCGCATGCGCAGTGGGAGTGTGGACGCCGCTGGCAGGGATGCCTAAAGGAGAGAGGGGGGAGCGTAGGAGGAGAGATAAGAGGGGAGGCGCATGCGCAGTGAGGGGGTGTGGTTGCCGCGGGGAGGGATGTATAGAGGAGAGAGGAGGTTTTTTATTTTAAATGCGAATGCATTTCATAGTCGGGCTATGTCAGGCATCCGGCGTTGGCGTTGTGCGGCGTTGTCCGCGGAGGAGGAGGATAGGTTGAGGAGGTGTGCGCGCCGGCAGGTGTTAGATGTGAAGCATCTTATGGCGAAGCTTAATCCGGTGGTGGTGGTGTGCGGCGTGACCACCCTTACTGCGCATGCGCAAACCCTTTCAAAAAAAATAAAAAACCTTCTCTCTCCCTCTCTCTCCTCTAGGCATCCCTCCCCGCGGCAACCACACCCTCACTGCGCATGCGCCTCCCCTCCCTCTCTCCCCTGCTACGCTCCCCCTCTCTCCCTCTAGGCATCCCTGCCCGCGCCGTCCACACTCCCACTGCGCATGCGCGTCCCACCTCTATCTCCTCTCCTACGCTCCCCCCCCTCTCTTCTCTAGGCATCTCTGCCCGCAGCGTCCACACTCCCACTGCGCATGCGCGCCCCCCCTCTCTCTCCTCTCCTACGCTCCCCCCTCTCCCTCTCTCGACTCGTGACGCCGACACAGGCAGCGTCTGCTAGCGAGTTTGCTAGCAGACGCTGCCTGTGACTGCTAGCGTCTGCTGCTCGCTAGCAGACTAGCGTCTGCTAGCGAGCAACGTCTGCTAACCGACTGCTCGCGCTGCACAACCGTTCACTGGCCACCCCGTATATATGGCAATGGATCTTGACCTCCAAGGTGGTGCCGGTGGGAGATTTCTCCTGCGCGTTGTTAAACAATAAAAATTCGCAGCGTACGCCTTAACTAAAAGCGGACTGCGAGTCTCTGTGTCCAGTCGGAGTCATCTGTCTCTCATTGCACATTAGCAGCGATTGGTATGTTCCAGTAGGAAACACCGCTCCATCGCTGCTTGCTTTAAGCATCCCCAGTTTTAAATGCGAATGCATTTCTTAGTCGAGGGCTATGTCAGGAATCCGGCGTTGGCGTTGTCCGCGGTGGCCTCGGCATGTGTTATAATGAGTGGAGAGGAGGAGCGCGCTCTGGTACGTGAGGGCGCTCGCATCGCGGGAGCTCGGCGGAGCTATATATGAAAAAAAAAATTAAAAATAAAAAAGAAAAAAGAAGAAAAAGAACAAAAGAAAATTAAGAAAAAATAAAAAAAAAATAAAAGAAGAAAAAAAACAGAAAAAAAAATTGGCCGCGTATCTGCGTGCTTCGCTGCAAATGTCGTCGAAAGACGATAGTCTTGTGCCGACTGCACTGCATGAGCGGCATGAGTACCACAATTTAATAGCTGGGCTAGCCGCTGGGCTCGTTTTTCGGACGTTTTCCGGGCGCGCTTAGACGGACGCCGGCGTTTCTCCGCTGAAATTTGGTCGTCGGTCTTTTCTCTGCGTTCGTGGGTCGTATTTCATCAAGCGGCCATATATGTTTTGCCTTGCCTGAGACAGCGCTCTTCTACGATGAATCAGCCGCATCTGGCTGGCATTGATAAAACAGAAGAGGACGCCATCTACAGCGCTACCGGGGAACATCGGCTTGTGTTGAACAATGCTGCTGCCAGGTGGCATCACCACAGCCAGCCACAGCGTCGAAGTTAAATCACTGGGCGGAGACTTGTTTTTTACACAGCAGCGCCGCGTAATAAACACTAGGATCTTTATAATTACGTATCTATAGATTTTGTTTTAAAGAAACACTGTGAATAATACTAAGGTATTGATGTTGTGCCTCAGGTATGCGTAATATTTGATTTTTAATTGCCCTCGCTCACCCGTATGAACACATGCTTCTTGGTCATGATTGGAGGTCGTAAGGCAGGGGGTTAAAGTTTGGCCAACTAGCTCAATCGTGTGACGTGCCGACAAACAGACAAACAGACAGACAGACAGACAGACCAAAATTTCTCCGTTTAGGTATCCCAAGAAAGACTATCGTCTTTAAAAGCAAGAAAAACAGGCGCTGCGCCGTGCTCCCTACCAGGCTGCAGAAATTTGGCGCCTTTTCCTTCTTCGAACCACAACCACCATATATAAATGGAGGAAATGCATTCGCATTTCCTCACGATGCCCTTCGGGGAGGTGGGGGCATTTTTTTTATTTTGAAAGGGTTTGCGCATGCGCAGTAAGGGAGGCCACGCGGCACACCCACCACCACCACCACCACCACCACCGGATTAAGCTTCGCCATAAGATGCTTCACATCTAAAAGAGAGGAGATAAAGACCAGAACGCTCTTTGTTTCGATTGCGCTGTCTGTTAATATTTAAAGCCGGCGCTAACGACAAAGCCAATCGCACACCCTCCTGGATGTGCGGCATCTGTCCTCAGCATAGCAGCGCCTTGCCACAGCAAGAGAAATGAAGGAAAAAAGGCCCTACTTCTGACCTTTGTCATAAATGCAATAACCTAGATAAAAATTATGACGAGCCGCATGCACCACGCAAAGTTTTTAGGAATACGTTTAAGCAGCCGTAAGGAAGGAAAAAAATGTGGTTGATCCCTCTGATATAGGACTCGGTAAAGAAATGAAAGTGAAACGTGTCTTCGGAGAAGTAGATGAATGCTTGTTGCACAGTGATATATAACGCATATTTGTGTTTAGTGGCTACAACACCCTTAGACGTTGACGCACACATGTTGACGCCTGGCGACACTTCTGCTCTATCAAGACAAGAAACGACTCGCGACCGGGATACATTTTCCGGAGACATTGTATTGCACACATCGCAGCATCGCGCAACTCACACATGAGCCAGAGGCGTTCTCAAACCGTGCAAAGCGAAACCGAACGTGTTTTCACTAAATTTGTTTTAGAACTCATTGTCCGCTACAGCGAAAGGTGCATGATTTACAGGTCGGCGACCGTCGTGTGAATGTGCTTCGCATGTGCCATCCTGTTAGCGAGCAGCCTCCTGCTGGTGCGTCGCTTCAGCGAAGGTATGATCATGTCGGTCCTGCGTCGGTGTGTGTATGACAGCCACTTGGGTCGCGATGCGCTGAACTTCTTAAACGCGCGAGGCAGAATTCTCAGTTTGAGCCGTGAACGTGCGAAGGATTCCTGGTCCCGCCTGGCGTGTCCTTCGCTGCACCAAACTCACTTGCGCGACATTCGCCCGTCAACGCCGTTGTCTTTTGGCGGCGCTTAATGCAGGAGCTACCGTAGTCGGTGTCCTCGCAGTCGTATCAGTAGACGCCGGAGAAACAGCGTTGGGGCATATGGAAGCTGCACACGCTAGCACAACGCGAAAGACAAAGCACGTAAGTGCGTCTTCACGGAAGTCAAATCGCTCGTGCTCTCCGAGGTTATCTCCTGGACTCCTGAAACATTGCCAAGTGCGGTGGCCCCGCTCCTCTGTGCAGAGTAGGGTCAATGCCACCTAGGTGGCGTTGGTAGGGGGGCCTTGTTGCGAGTGTCCGTTCGAATGCTGGCGTCGAGGCACGGTACCGTATTGTTCACTTTAGTGTTGCGATAACCTAACCGTTCTCTGTCGGGGCTCGTTAGTGTCATAACACAGTACTTCTCTTTTCCACTCATTGGTGGCGGCACCGCTCCGACAAACCAAGAGCGCAGGTACAGAGAAAAGGAGTGTGAGATATATAAGGTGCGTCTGATGTACTCTTCCTATATGCGCCGCTGGTGTAGTTGGTTAAGCGCCCGGTAACTATCGCCGCGGACCGACAGGTCGTAAGTTCGACTCCCGGGTCTCCAGGAATTGTGAAAATTTTTCTTCTGGTTTATTTCTTTGTATTCTGTTCATGTAAATTTTAGCAACGTCATATCCGTGACGGAAGTATGTCAGCGATGTCTTGGTGGACCCCGGCATAAAACACTTTCATGTTAAAAAAGTATTGCTCAGAGCATTCTGTTCACACATCACAACACTGCTAGTATATACAGTCTATAAATTTTGTGGCATAGTTTAGAGCATATTTTTTGACATGTTATTTTGTGGAAAATGAAATTATGAAGAGATTCTGGCTTTAAGCATTTCGTGCGCGGTTACATCGCATTCCTGCCGCGTTAAAGTTTCAGTAAAATAAGAAGTTGGGCGAGTTGCTGTTCGTTCATGATAACTGGAGGGGGGGGGGGGGCGAAATACACAACACACAAGAAAAAGGGCGGGAGGGACAGTGTTGCATTAGACACTCATCTATTGATCTACAAGAGGGAGAGAGAGGCTTCCTTGAACAACACGTGAGGTTATCGTGCTGAGCGCTTGTATGTTTAAGCTTTATGTGTCGACTCTTGGTTTTATGTGGTATAAATGCGTTATAAATATGTTTTTTCCTGAATAAACAATTCATTTGCTAGTAGCACGTCGTCCTGTGTCCTGCTTTTTTCTTGTGTGCTGTGTATTTCGCGCCCCCCTTGAGTTATTGAGCGTTAAATATTCTTGCACTGTTTACGCTCGCCGCCGGGGCGCACAACATCCTCCTTGCGAGTTGTGAAGACATCGGTGGTCGTTGTTCTGAACTTCCCCCTCTGAGGCAAATTTAGGATGTCTTAAACCTCCGCAGAAGGAACATAACTGTCCAGCTCATCCCTTCAGTTCTCTCGTTCTCGAACTTCGTGCCGCTTTTCAATTCAATTCAATTTTTTCCATTCCGGTCCATTCTAGTTCTGTAATAAAGGCGTGACTAAGCTTCACGGCGCTTACTCATTTGATGCATATGGCTCGAGGTAAGAGGATATAACTTGGTATGGAGTTCGTAATTGTCGTTTTCCAAGCCAAATATTTCATCAAGCGAATATACTTTGCCCCATGCCTTGTTTAATGGACCTATGCTATTCCTGCACATTCCAACGATGTTGCTGCAGTATCATGTAGCTCTCGCACTATATAGCACATGTGCCTCAAACACGCGGTCCGCTGGCTGCATGCGGCCTGCGGACCTCTCGCTAGCGGCCCGCGGCCCGCAAATGACTATCGTTCCATTTTTTTTAAAATTTTATTTATAAGGACGTTCTTGAGCTACACAGGCATGACAAGTCTAAAGCATTCTTTTTTCGTGAGGCGCACTCTGCGGTCACCACGTGTTGATACATAACCGTGAAACGAAACTATATTTCAGCATCTGCGTCCAGATTTTAGTCATTTTGGAGATATGTATAGATATGTTGTTGGAATCTTGCCGCCAAATCCCCTTCAGAAACGAGCCGTGTATGAAATATGGGGAAAGCTCTTTTTTCAAATGAAAAGGCTAGCTGACATTTTGTACAACCTAGCCCCCCCTCCCTTAATCACTCTTACCTTCGTTACTGCCCTGACTTTTGCGGGACTAAAATTTCGTGTATGCGGACCGCTAGCTGATGTGAGTGTGAGACCCCTAATATAGCGGAACAAGACGAAAGGTCGGACGTTAACAATGTGGGCACAAAGGAGGCTGTGCGTCACATGACCACTGGGAGCGGTCACGGAGCCACGGAAAATGAATGCGTTTTAGGGGATTCTGTGTAATGAGACTCCACGCAGTCCTTTCATTTAAAGGGGCCGTGACATGGTCACCCACCGAATTGTGGTTTTCAGCGAAAAATAGAAGTAGAGGGTCTATTGTTCCTCCGTATACATGAAAAGCAGACCGTAAAGTATTATTTCATTACAAAATTATCCTTAGAAGTCGCCGGCTATGAACCCAGCCCACCGCCAGCGACCACCATTTTGCCATGGCGTGTGTGACGTCATGTGCTTCATGAAGTGGAGCCATCGTCTTCTACCTGTGTCAGCCGCCCAAAATCGTTAAGTTTTAACGCCAAGCTGAGGAAAGCTGAAATAGTTTCATTGTAAACGCAGCTGACCACGGAACAGTATATTTGGTCGGAATACAGGCGCTCCCGAAGCAAGCGGCTTGTTACGTCACGGCTCGCTAGTGGACCAGTGTTGTGAGTTTATAAAAATATTCAATATAAATTAAGTGCTCGACCGAATGGGCTGAAATTTCGCCAGCTTGTTTGTGAACATGCAAGGGCTAACTCACGTTACACAGAATATGAGCGAAAATTGGGTGTCATGACCTCTTTAAACGAGGGATGGAACTATGAACAACGTTTCCTGTTTTGGAGCTCTGTGATCGCTCGCGCGGTGATAAGTTATTGGTATAAATTTATTATATTACATTTATTATTGTTATTACAGAATAACATTTAGGATACGCAGCAATAAAGATTGCAAATAAAGCGCAGAATCGCGAGATGTTAAGTATATTAGTGCCTGGTCTATTTTTTTTACTCGCGGGTTTGTGACAAATCAAGTATCCTCATATGCAAGACGCAAGAGAAGTTCAGCACTTGTCCCGCATAAAAATTCTCCGAACAGCTTGCCCCTACATAAAGCATTTTTTCGAGATAAATTGTCGGACATATATGTAGGCTTATGCACAACGTCTGCGAAACAAACTTAAAGGGACACGAAAGCGAAAAGCCATTTTTCTATTGTCACTAAATTACTATTCTACAATTCCAAAATCACCGCGCTCGCTGTAACAAGACTCTTGGTAAACGAGAAAACGGGCAAACGCCGTGACTTCATAGATTCCGGCGGCCTCCACTGGGGCTTACATAGCTTCTAATCGGTAAAAAAAATATACATTGTCGTCTGAGAGGGACATAGATTAACATACCAAGCTTCAGGAAATTTCGTTGTGCCCATGTTCCCAAGATACGGCGAATTCAGTTGGAAATCTGCGACGTGAAACACAGAAATTTTGGCGCAAAAGTTAAAATTGGTATTTGGAGCTCCATTTTCTCCTTTCTTAATAAATTTCTAAATGGTGAAATTAATGACGTTGCAGTTGGCAGAGTAGACTTGATCAGTCTAAACCGATCTACCCATTTTTTGAGTTGCGCGCTCCAAACGCATGCGCTCGACCAAAGCTATAAATTGCGCTACAATAATCGCGGTGACTCTAGTCATGCAGAGAGGAAAAAATGGCTTCCTCTTGTCCCGTCCTGTCGTAGCGGACGCCAATTTGTGATGCAGGTTTTAGAGTCGTGGTTGTGTTCTTTGAGGCGGAGCCTCAAATCAGGAAAGGAGAAGCCATTTTTTTTCTTTCACAAAAAAGGGAACTGAACTTTTTGACAAGTGGGAGAAGAAGAACATAGACAAGCAAACGGAACGAAAAAAAAAACAAAACAGAATGAAACTAGAAATGCATTAATACTACAGCGACTGCTGATGTATTTACTAAAGAAAGTTCTGCGGACACCACCACACAGCACGGAGTACAGCGCAATCGCACAGCTCGCGCACTCACTCATCACAACTACGCCTCTGTTTGTAGGGTATTTCTGACAGTCATACGCTACACAGCCGCATCAAGGGACGCCAGGGGTCAGTGGTGTTCACACCAAAGTGTGTTTTCGGCTGTGAAAAGGAATTCCAGAAAAAATCCGAGATAATTAGAGGAGCAGGATGCTGTTTTGGTCGGCGGTACATGACAGTACGCAAAAACCGGCAGATCACACGCAATTGCGGGAATCGATGTAACCTGAAGCAACCCGCAAGGAGCCACTTATGCTGTACATAACATGCCTCTCATGATTTGCAGGTGAGGACCTGTCATTTGTGTTCGTCATACAGCCACGTCCGGCAATACCGATTTCGGTGTATATCAAGCTAGTGAAACGGCCGTGAGCTTGCCATGACCGTGGCATGCAAGTCATGTTCCACATGAAAAGTCATGATTTCCATAGTACCACCTGCCACTTATGTTCGTCATATGGTCACGTCACGCAATACCAAATTTGGTGTATATCAATCCAGCGAAACGGCCGCGAGCGTGCCATGAGCGTGGAACAGAAGTCATGCTGCACATGACATGTCATCATTTCCATATTACCACTTGTCATTTATGTTCGTCATACAGTCACGTCACGCAATACCAAATTTGTTGTATATCAGGCTAGCGAAATGGCCCTCAGCGTACCGTGAGCGAGGCATATAAGTCATGTTGTACAACGTCATGATTTTCATTACCACCTGCCATTTATAATAGCCATGCAGAAATGTCTGATCATACCAGTTTGTGTATATATCAAGTTAAGGAAATGACTGCAAGAGTACCACGGCCATGGCGTGTGAACCATACCGTTCATGACAACTTAGTGATGATTTGCATGGTTTGACTAATTAGTCATGTGCGTCCTACAGTCGTCTTATGCCGTACCAAGTTAGGTATCAATCCCATTAACGGCTAGATAGGCGGCTAGCCAGATAGATAGATAGATAAATAGATAGATAGATAGATAGATAGATAGATAGATAGATAGATAGATAGATAGATAGATAGATAGATAGATAGATAGATAGGCACGCTCAAAGTCACCGAAGTTCGCTAAGAAATGCTTCGCATTCAAAAATTTCGGGAGGGAGGAGCTGAAGTCTCATAAGCCACCCACCCCCCGGGCTACGCGCCTGGTTTGTTCCTCTTCGCTACACGCCGTTTAGTTTTCCGGACGGCGGTCGGTGAACCCGCCCTTTTCATTTTCCTGTGCTGCTCTCTGCCGTTTTGGTAGGCCTTTCGTAGAGGCCGGGACAATTAGTATCGCCAGAACGAAAGTCTTCAAGATGAAGGGGCCTTTCGCGATTTTGCCGATAGGGGAATAGCGCATGCACCGTGTCAGCGTGAAAGGGGCGGGACTGAGAGGTCAGTAGAAGTGACGACGTATAGCGCGAAACGCCGATTACGAGCGGCGTCTGGCAGGGTGGTAAGTAAGAGCTGTCTAGGAGGTTACAGTTGGGGATTGATAGTGGTCTGGAGGTGTAGCGTAAGGACGGCGTTGAGAAGTGACCCCAGCAGAACAGTCATCGCATTCGTACGCGTCCTATCCACGATGCTCGTCCTGCTGAAGCTTCCGAAAGAAAACGGGCAATGTGGCCACGATAACCACGGTAGTAGCAGTCTGGGCGAGCCGGTCGCCACGGTGGGTGACAGGTTTCACTAGGGGCACTGGAAGTTATCGAAGCCAGGTTAGCTAGCACCTGTTGGAGGCATTGATTGAACGATGGGTGGCAACCAGCGGAGTCTTGAGCCTATGTTGTTTGGAGGCTAGGGGACAGAGAGCACACATACAGGAGGTAAACACAGAAGATGGCCCCATACCAACTCGCTCTGCGTTCCACGCTAGCCCACGTACGCTGGACCAGCCATTGACGCCAACTCCTCTTTGATAACGCCGCTCAAAAGAGCGCCGGATGCGTGCGGTGGAATCTAGGCCGCTGAGAGAACAAGAGACTGCAGCTCTTCTCGTATAGTTGTCCGGATCATGGCATCCAACGAGGGATCGGCTGTGCTTTTGTTTTCAGAGGTGCAGGTCTGTAACCGTACATATTCGCGTTTCACAAGACACTGGCACGCGTAAATAGCATCAGCCAGCGCTGT
>JALIZH010018456.1:0-25016 GCA_030522465.1 Rhipicephalus appendiculatus
TTACATTATACACCGGTAAAATCCAATTCGTAGAAAATGCATTGGGAGTGTCTAGATGTTGGGAAAACAGGTGTGTTCGATGCACTGTTTTTCAACGTTCGCAAAAGACCATATTTTAAAACGCATCCGCGGTAATGTACATAAACATTTTTTTTCAAAAATCATATATTCTTTATACATGTGCTAATGCGTTTCTGTGTTTTATTTTATTCATCACTGGCGAGCGTTTGAACAGTGATTGCTGCCAAATACTGCTGGAGTAGGTGGCCTTGCTAAACCTGTAAAACAACGAACTTTTGCTCCAGTCCTAGCAGTGGTAATTCCTAAAATGAATGCTGAAATAACGTGCTGGAATGGGCTTTCGGTCAACCGCCATCAGCCACTAAAGCAGGACACAAAGAGAGGCTACTTTAAAAAAAGCCACATTTCACCGCAAGGATGAAGCAGTGAATGCGATAGCAACAAATTGTAATGTTAAACGAATTGAGGCAGGCAGCTAACTCTTTTGGGTCCGATCTCACGCAACTCTACAAAACGCTGCTTTAAGAGAATACGGCCGCTCCAAGTACACTTTTCGCACAGTCTCTTCACGTTGAGAGCGCAGCACGCAGGAGGGCATACGAGCCACCCCACTAACGACTGTCGAGATAGCGCGCCGGTGATGGCGACAGCACCCGTAAAATCAAAGTTCACAGTCGCTGCTCGTGGAAGCCCCACCTCTCTATCGTCTTTTCATGCTCATTAAAGACGGTCAGGGCGTGTCCTTTCCGCTGGAGCATTCGACGGACCGTCTAACAGGCTGGGGGGATCTTATCGCATGCGCGTTCCAAGCGACAGAGATGGGCCGGCCCGTTTGATCTCTGCTTCAGCAGCATTCGTCGCCCCCGCTTGCGCGCTATTACCCGCGGGTAGAAAGTACGATGCGCTGGGGGATCGTATCAACTTGGACTTGAAATCCTCCAAGGGCCCGTTGGCGGCATTGCTGCGTCTTCGTCCGCTGAAAAGTTTTCAATATGAATCGGTTCCAACTCGCCCGCCTATCTACCTTACTGCAATGTTTAACGCGACAGTGTTAAAGAGCTCGTTTCGCAGAAATTCCGGCGTTGGCGTCGGTGTGGGCGTTGGCTTCGGCGTCGTTGGTTGTGAGCGATAAATCATTATGTTGTCCGTGACCGAAAAAATTCAGAAAGATGAAAATAAAATAAAAATTTGGCAGATCCCAAGTACCATGGGAATCGATGTTATGCGAAGCATGCGGAGGCAAAGTGACTGGGTTGTAATTTTTCTTATTGAGCGAAACGTTACGAAATGACGTTAAAGATATGTACAAATGTTGTACTCACAGACATACGTTGAACAGTCGCATATGTTTAATATAACCAGTTCTTTACAGTTGCGTAATGATGCAAACAGTAACATGGGTATTACCACACCTGAAGCAGTAATGTGATATGTAGCACTTGTGCTTTCGAATGGTAGCCCTGGATAATGCTTCGTGGGCCAACTACAGTAGATGGCGCTTAAGTATAAAATTGACGTTGACCCGACATGACGCCTGCGTCATAGGAGTACATATGTAATGTTTATAAAATTAGATAGCCAGCCCTGGAACCACAATGGACGTTTCACCAACATTAAGCCCACATAGGCACTTTTTCCAAAGCAATTCCGAGACCTGGCAAGGCTCTGTGGTAGAATACTTAATTGCCACGCAGATTGCTTAGGTTCGATTCCTGCTGGGACCCTGATATTTATTATTTGCATTCGTCGGGTCAACGCTGCCGACGTCATTTTTCTTAACGGTGTTGCTTTTAAACTACTAATGTCTGTCCTCGCCGTGCCTGGGTAGATATAAATGGTCAAACACCTGTGGCGCATACCCGCATACCGCGGTTTGTGGAATACGGATATGTGCCACACGTGTCTGCAGGAAAGAGTTTGACGACGTATACGACAAGATTTTGACGTTATTTACACGATAGCGTCAAAGAGCTTGTTTCGCAGAAATTCCGGCGTCGGCGTCGGCGTCGTTGGTTGTGAGCGAAAAATCGTCATCTTGTCCGTGACCTAAAAATCATCATCTTGTCCGAGACCGAAAAATCGAGAAAGATGCAAATAAAATAAATAATACAAATTTTTGGGTCCGAGTGACGATCGAACCCGGGTCGTCTGCGTGGCAAGCAGGTGTTCTACCACACAGCCATGCCTTTGCTTCGAAATACTGTGGAAATAACTTCCTCTGCTTGGAAATGCAGCGAAAATAACTTCCATGCTTCGCAAACGCAAGCGCCCTTTATATAGGCGTCGCAATATAACATGTAATATCCCAGGAATATTGCGTGGTACAAGCGTACATTGCCATCGGGCGTCAGAATATGTGACTCTCATCACGATTCCATAGTTTAAAGCCAGCCACCCATTACCAACGGTACACACCTTACTGCGCGTATTCTCTTAACACCGCGTAGTGCGTGCATAACAAGTTCGAAAACATTTCCCACATTTGCCGCGCATAATTTCTCCTGGTTTAAAGCATACTACCCTATACATAGTATGCACTAAGTGATTGAAGTACGCAGTAGGGACGGGATATCGCTATCGCGTTCAACTCTTAAAGGCGAAGCTTAAGGGTCCCCCCAATTTTTTGATGTCATGACCAGCCAGAGATATTTCTCACCTTCTCACCCTCCAATAAAAATTTTGGTACACCCCAAGTTGAGGAGGCGATCCCCAGAGCACCCAGACGTAGGCGGCTAAATAGATAGATAGATAGATACGTAGATAGAAACGTAAAAGTGCTTACAGTACGCAAATAAATGCTTCGCATTTAATAAAAAAAATTCGGGTCCGAGTGAGAATCTAACCCGGGCCGTGTGCGTGGCAAGCAGGTGTTCTATCACACAACCACGCGTCTTCTTGAAAATATAGTGAAAGAAAGCCGGCAGAGCCCCCGCACTGTGGGAATCGATGTAATGCGCAGCAGCCAGGAAGGAGCAAATCATGCTTTACATAATTTTCATATCATGTTTTACATGTTAGGACCTGTCATTTATGTTTGTCATACAGTCACGTCGCGCAATACCAATTTTGGTGTATATCAAGCTAGCGAACTGGATGCAAATGCACCACGATCGTGGCATGTAAATGGCGTTCTAGATGACATGCATGTCAAGATTTTCATGTTACCACCTGCCACTATTGTTCGTTATACGGTCATGTCCCTCAATACCAAGTTGTATATCAAGCCAACGAAACGACCGCGAGCACGCCACGAGCGTGGAATGCAAGTCGTGTCGCTCATTACATGTCATGATTTCCATATTACAACCTGTCATTTATGTTCGTCATACAGTCATGTCCCTCAATACGAAATTTGGTGTATATAAAGCCAACGAAACGGCCACGAGCGCGCCATGAGCATGTCATGCAAGTCATGTCGCACATGACAAGTCATGATTTCCATATTACCACTTGTCATTTATGTTCGCCATACAATCATGTCACTCAATACCAAATTTGGTGTATATCAAGCCAACTAAACGGCTGCGAGCACGCCATGAGCATAGCATGCAAGTCATGTCGCATATGACAAGTCATGATTTCCATATTACCACTTGTCATATATGTTCGCCACACGGTCATGTCACTCAATATCAAATTTGGTGTATATCAAGCTAACGAAACGGCCGCGAGCGCGCCATGAACGTGGAATGCAAGTCATGTCGCACATGACAAGTAATGATTTCCATATTACCAATTGTCTTTTATATTCGCCATACAGTCATGTCACTCAATACCGAATTTGGTGTATATCAAGCCAACGAAACAGCCGCGAGCGCGCCATGGGCGTGGCATGCAAGTCATGTCGCACATGACAAGGCATGATTTCCATATTACCACTTGTCATTTATGTTCAACATACAGTCATGTCACTCAATACCAAATTTGGTGTATATCAAGCCAACGAAATGGCCGCGAGCGCGCCATGAGCGTGGAATGCAAGTCATGTCGACTAGCGGAAATTATGACAAGTCATAATTTCCTTATTACCACTTCTCATTTATGTTCGCCATACAGTCATGTCACTTAATACCAAATTTGGTGTATATAAAACCAACAAAACGGCCGCGAGCGCGCCATTAGCGCCGCATGTGAATCATACTTTTCATGACATGTTAGTCATGATTTTCATGATATGACCCGCCATTTGTGTTCGCCATACAGTCATGTCACTTAATACCAAATTTGGCGTATATCAAGCCAACGAAACGGCCGCGAGCGCGCTTGAGCGTGGCATGTGAATCATGCTTTTCATGACATGTTATTCATGATTTTCATGATATGACCAGCCATTTAAGTTCATCATACAGTTATGTTATACCATACCAAATTTGGTATAAATCCCATTAACGATACGGCCAGGAGAGCACAAAGTCGTAGGCAGCTAGATAGATAGATAGATAGATAGATAGATAGATAGATAGATAGATAGATAGATAGATAGATAGATAGATAGATAGATAGATAGATAGATAGATAGATAGATAGATAGATAGATACGCTCAAAGTCACCGAAGTTCGCTAAGAAATGCTTCGCATTCAATAACTTCATCTACTTGGAAATGCAGTGAAAACAACTTTCATGCTTGACAAACGCAAGCGCACTTTATATAGGCGTCGCAATATAAGGTATAATATCCCCGGAATATTGCGTAGTACAAGGATACATTGCCATCGGGCGTCAGAATATGTGACTATCATAACAACTTCCATTACAAATGTCACACACCTTACTGCGCATATTCCCTTAACACCACGTAGTGGGTGCATAGCAATTATGCACTAAGTAGTTGAAGTAGGCACTCGGGACATGATATCGCTCTCGCGTTTCTCTTAAAGGCGAAGATTAAGGGTCTCCCAATTATTTGGGTCAAATTACGCTGAAAACATTCGAAAGACTTCGCTCTTCTACGAAACTAACAATTCATCTTTATCGAAACAAATAAAAATGTGTCGCTTAATTTTTTAAATGCGAATGCATTTCTTAGTCGGGCTATGTCAGGCATCCGGCGTTGTGCGGCGTTGGCGTTGTCCGCGGAAGGTGTTATCTCTCCGCTCTCACTCCCTCTCCCATAGCAACAGCTGCGGGCGCGCGCGCTTATCCTCACCCCTAGCAACCGGAGCAGGTGGTGCGGTCGGAGTAGCGGAGAGTGAGTGGAGAGGAGGAGCGCGGTCTGGTCTGTGAAGGCGCTCGCATCGCGGGAGCTCGGCGGAGCTCCCGCGAAAAAAAATAAATAAATAAAAAAAGCAAAAAAAAACAGGCGCTGCGCCGTGCTCCCGACTGGGCTGCAGAAATTAGGCGCCTTTTCCCCAGTGTAGGGTAGCCAACCGGAAGTCTTTCTGGTTAACCTCCCTGCCTTCTCCCTTTCTGTTTGCTTCCTTCCTCCTCCTTCCTTCTTCGAACCACAACCACCATATATAAATGGAGTGAAGCGCGCGCGAAATGCATTCGCATTTCCTCACGATTCCCTTCGGGGAGGTGGGGGCATTTTTTCTTACTCCGCGCGATAGTGGTTACGGAGACCAGCGGTGGCGGTGGTAGCGGCGGCGGACAACTATCCCACTGCAACTGCCGTTGTGATTTGCAACAGCTTTCTGTGTAAAACATGCGCATGAAAGCATTTTGTCGGCAATGTTGACAGGGATGCTGGTAACACTTCACGTTTGTACTGGTGCGCGTTTTGTGAACTACGCGTGCTGGTTGCCAGATGCGCTACAAGTTGCCGTCGATTTCCTCGAAATTGCACTGCCACATCAACCAAGTTTTCTTTCCGATACCGGACAAGGATGGTTCACATATTTGCTGCGCATGGGTCCCACAACTGCTCGGATATGCTTCCGGTGCGACTGGCACGTGCTACGAAACATTCGCGCTATTTAGCGCTATAACTTCCGGTAATGTCAAAGTAGAGTGAAGAGCACTGAAATAGAACTAATTAGAATAAGAACTATAAGATATGATGCACAGTCGTGAACACAGCAGCGTCCAAGCAGATACATGTTCAAAGTGGCGTCACGAATGTTTTACACGAGACGTGGGATGCAGACTAGGTGCACTGTAGCAGGCCTTAATGGTTCAAAAGAAACCCACGTTACGCCGTTCGCGCAGTAACAACAATTTGGATTCTCTTAAAATGTAGTGCTCTATTGGCTACGGTATTTTGTGCTCGCACTTTACTTTTATTGCGATTGCAATTATATGCACACTCTTGTTGCGTTTTTCTTTCCATCACCGTCATGTTCTAAATGAAGTTCAAATCTCTAACATTACCACTTACTTCGTATTTACTCGTGGGTAAAGTCACGCGAGCGCTGTCAACGAACGCGGATAAAACAGAGTTGAAAAGACGCGGCATTCTCGGTCGGGCGAAGGACTGATGCGATAACATCGCCCCCGCGGGCTTGGCGTGCCGTCGATGCCTCCTCACACAGAGAGCTTGCACCCTGCATGTTTATTCATAGGCGATAGAGCGATATAGAGTGCCCGTGGAGGCTCATGAATTGTTTTCGAATGGTACGCGATACTTCATGAATGGGTCATGGCAGCTGCCTGGTGAAATGTCGTTACAGTAGTTTTTTTAGTGATTGTTACCTATACGTGCGCTGACACTGCTGAACTAGAGCTCAAGTTCCGCTCGTTTTAAATGTGAAGAATTTCTCAGCGAAGCCACCGCACTTTGATCGTATCTATCTATCTATCTATCTATCTATCTATCTATCTATCTATCTATCTATCTATCTATCTATCTATCTATCTATCTATCTATCTATCTATCTATCTATCTATCTATCTATCTACCTGCCTGCCTGCCTGCCTGCCTGCCTTTCTGTCTGTCTGTCTGTCTGTCTGTCTGTCTGTCTGTCTGTCTGTCTGTCTGTCTCTCTGGCCTCCTACATCTGGGTGCTCTCATCCTCACCTCCTTAACTTTGTGTAAACGACAATTGGCATGGGAGGGTAAAAGCACGGTGTGACGAATATGTTTGTTAATAAAACTTTTTGTTGGGCTAGTTGGTACATGCTTACTGAAATACAAATAGACGCAAACCTTCGAGGCAGAACAGAAAGGGCGTCACTCGCAACTAACTTTGTTCTCAGAACATCAGCTACTTTAAAAGCCGTAGCATCTATGCGCGCGCACATCAACTCACGTGCTCGTCAAAAAACACTCGATAAGATTGACAAGAAATGACAAAAAAAATCGATTAAACGAAAAAAAAGTTCGAATCTTATCGAGTGTTTTTTGACGAGCACGTGAGTTGATGTGCGCGCATAGTTGCTACGGCTATTAAAGTAGCTGATGTTCTGAGAATAAAGTTAGTTGCGAGTGACGCCCTTTTCTGTTCTGCCTCTAATTTTCTTCCTCGAAGGTTTGCGTCTATTTGTATTTCAGTATGAATCTGTTTGTCTGGCCATAATATGAATAACGTGAAAATCCGGTCGCGCACGTCGTCAAACCCTTTCCACCAGAGAGGTTTAGCATATGCCCGTATACATGAAACTTCGGTGATAAAAATGTCCCGGGACGACCAAAAATATTCGTATCATCCGAAATTCGTATCACCAGAAAGCATAAAAGTTTAGCATTAGACAAAAGAAAGCTTCCGTACATTTTCATTTATTGTTCTCCAGGGCCGCATTAACGCCAGGAAGAACTCAATAATGATTGTCAGTTAAGTTTATAGATGTTGGCAATCATACCAGCACTCGTAAATATACGGCCCGTACCCGCATGCTTAATTAGTGAATCAGGTGCGTTGTGACCCGCTACAGCAGTAGCCCCTTCCAAATTTTAGTACGCTTTTTGCATGACACCGGAGTACTGCACCAAAAGTACCAGAAGAAGCGCTCTGACGCGTTAGATCAAGGCCACAAAATTTCAGAAAGACAGTCCTACGTAATGATTTTGTTATCGCGGAGGTGTTGGGGATGTTTTTTGGGAGATTTACGGCCGTTCCCGCACAAGTGCAACCTCAACAGCGCATGGTGACGTTGTGAGGCCTAAGTCCTTCGCCAAGACCATCCTCGCCTTCTTTCAGTCCTCGCCCTCCTTTCATAGGTTGTCTTATGCACGAGGCAGGCACGTGCAAACACAGTACAACGACAGCAGCGCGCGTCAACGCGTTAGAAAAAAAAGCATGGCGCCAATGCCCTCTGTAATCGAAACGCGAAGGCACACGGAGGCACATTAGAGCCTCAATTCACGCACACAATCTCGGAGGCCGTGACGCGTCTCTGCAGTTTTGTTCTGAAAATATTTTTCTTCACGGATGAACAGAGCGGACAAGGAAATCCCGAAGACCAGTGGGAGGCGTTGTTGACGTCTGTAAACCCTGAGGACCAGCTGCGGCTGGTGGAAAGGGATCGGGCGTCGGCGGCTAGCCATGGCTACCTGGAATGAGGAAGTCACCCACCTATGGGCGAAGAGAACACGCGCCTGGTCGCATAATAAAGTTTATTTCTCTCTCTTACACCGTGATTCTGATGATTTGGCGGTGCAGCGCGTGCAGCGTGTGCCCGCGCTTGCGTTCCCACGCTAGCACGTGCTTGGCGCGTCTTCTGCGACAGTGCGGACAGCACCTTTTCGTACCTGGGCGGTAGCGTACGTTCATATCAAAAGTCGCGGGGTGAAAATCGGTTCGCAACACCGGCACTCCATTACAGTGCAGACTAATGGGCCTTGGTCGGTATGAAAGAAAAATTCGTATCACACCGAAATTCGTATGAGCTGTGATCGTATCACCGAGGTTTTGAGAGTTTATATCTTCCCAGGAACATTGAGAGTTTATATCTGCCCAGGAACAATGAGAACAGACATTGGTAATTTAAATGCGAAAGTGTGAAGAAAAGCCGACACCGGCCGCGTGGGCGCCACGACTGCAAGGAATAAAAATTAGCACCATAGCAGGAATTAAACCCAAGCATTCTGCGTGGCAGTCAGGTATTCTACCGCAGAGCCACGCCAGGTCTATAAACTGCTTTGAAAGAACACCCTATGCAGGCGTTATGCCCGTGAAACGCCAATTGCGGTTGTAGTTCTGGCTAAGAGAACGCTAACACTAGATCTGTACTCTTATGATAAAGGCGTGATGTTGGGTTAACGTCAATTGTGGTTCCAGTGTTGGCTCCGCTTTCATAGCTGCCTACGAAACATTACATTTGCGTTGCTATGATTCAGCAAGCTATAATCACGTGATGCTCGACCCCGGAGGACTACGCGAACGAATGTTACGTATGACATTCTCATCATCACACTGTCGCCTGTACTTTGTTTCGATAACACAGACTTCTGCGTTCTAACGTTAGTGCGGATATACGTCAGACCATAAGTACCACTTAAACGCCTATGTAGTAGGCGTGCCTGGTAAGCACATTATGTACACGCAACTCCTCCATTTACGAAAACACGCCGATCCACCTCGTAACGCTTGGATAAAAGCCAGAAAATGCAACATTGAACTACTGGTTGACTGCTTGTCATGAAAATGACACCCACAAGGCCGGGGATCAGCCCAATTATTCAGATTCCTATTTATTTAACGTCATACGAGACCTACTTCTTATTATTATTTGGCAAGCAAGTAGCGTAACACACATCAACGTGTTTCCAGCGACAACGGAGCCACTACCCTGCACTGTGATGCTTCTATGCCTTCTGTCACGACTTCCATTACATCTCATGCTGCATTCTTGTTATTAAGCTTGCCTTTTTTACAATTTTAAAGAACCGTCCTTTATTGAAATATCAGTGCGCACCATTTCATAAACTGTCTATATCTTTATACAAATTCATTACACGTGAAGTTTATTTTTCCTAGAAAAGCGAGGTCTACGTTAAGTGAAACTGAAAAAACTAACAGTTGTTCCGTGTACGAATACAAACGATGAGCGAAGCTCCTAAGCAATGGGACGCAAACAACTATGTATCTTTGGAAACTGCTTAACCGTTCGAAGGATGCGAGGCAGATTGTCATTTCGGTGTCTCGGTCGATACCAATGATCTCGCGAAATTAGCGTTGGCTGAAGGTGTCCACATCGGGTAGGTTCCATTTCCAGTATTCGCAGAAACGGTCGAGCCCGCAGTGGCTGTACTGTCGGAGGAAGGAAGAGATAGGGAGCACGAAGGAAACTGTAGTCGTCCATGGCAGCCGAGTGTGTGTGGCACAGGGAGAACGCTGGCTTCTTTATAACGCGAAGTGTTTTTTAAATGCGAAGCATTTCTTAGCGAACTTCGGCGACTTTGAGCGTATCTATCTACCTATCTAGTCACCTACGACTTTGTGCTCTCCTGGCCGTATCGTTAATGGGATTTATACCAAAAGTGGAATGGCATAACATGACTGTATGACGGAGAAGAGTGACTGCTCATATCATGAAAATCACGACAACATTGTCATGAAAAGTATGATTCACACGCCAAGGCCATAGAGCTCCTGAGGCTGTTTTCTTAACTTGATATATCCAAAAATTGGTACGATGAGATATTTCTGCATGACCAACATAAATGACAGGTGGTAATATGGAAGTCATCACCTACATATCATTTACATTATAATTTACATGCCACGCTCATAGGGCAATGACGGCCGTTTCGCTAGCTTGATATACACCAAATTTGGTATTGAGCGACGTGATTGTATGACGAGCATAAATAACAAGTGGTAATATGGAAATCATGACGTCATGTGCAACATGACTTGCATGCCACGCTCATGACACTCGGGGCCGTTTCGCTGGCTTGATATACACCAAATTCGGTATTAAGCGACGTGATTGTATGAACATCATAAATGACAAGTGGTAATATCAAGAATCAAGAATCAAGAAAGTTTATTTGCAACAGTAGTTGTTGGGGGTCACCCTAGGCGAAAAGCGGCGAAGATGCAGCTTGAAAGTGCCTGGGGCCCCGTACAAAAGGCAGTGTTCACATAGATTTTGGTCAACGTACGCATATACAGTAAACAAAGGATATTTATGCTAGAATAACAACAAATTAAGGAGACAGAAATACTAAAAAAAAAAACATAAGACACACATATATAAACTTTAACGCATGTGCATGCATAAACAGAAAAGTAATTGAACTGAAAATAATGATGTCGGAAACATGATAAGTATCTTTAAACATGCTTGCTTTTAACACGTACATTGCTACATATATTTGTAGAAAAATTATTTAGAGGGTTATAACACTATACAATGAATGAAATGTGTGGTGGTAGAAACTGATAGTTCTGTTTAGGTGAAATTCAGACGTTAGAAAAAAAAATCGTGTAACCTTTTTTCTACCTACGTTGCTAAAATCTGTGCCCTGTTTCTGATATTTGTTCAATAGATGCGGTACATTAAAAGCCAGAGATTGTTTGCCATAAGTCGTGCGCCATCGCGGTACCAACCATCTTTCATGACTTCTGGTTCGAGGATCGCCAATTTGTTTCTTTAAACTGCAGTTAGTTCTTAAAAAGCTCCTAATACTTTCATTTGAAAAGAAAAACGAGTACAATAGGCGGTATTGATAAATCAAAGTAGCGTTGATTACTTGATAGCGAAGAAAGAATTCCCGAGTTGGATGAGTGTAGGGAAACGTTAGCGACGCATATCAATGCTTTTTTCTGTAACACGAGGATTCTGCGCAGATTAGTCAGCGTAGTTGTTCCCCATACAAGTGTACAAAAGTTTACCCGAGAGCTGAATAGTGCGTTATATATTTGCATTTTTACTTTGCTCGGAAAGAAATGGCGGCACCGCGATAGCGCTCCCGTAGCTGAAGACAGTGATCTCGCAAGATAGTCAACGTGAGCTGTCCATGTCACATCAGCAGAAAGGATGACGCCTAGCGATTTATGCGTTTCTACTAGCTCAATTGGACTCCCACCAAGACACAAGTCTGCAGGCTGGCGGGCAAGTTTGTTTTTGGCCCTAAACAAGATGGCTTTAGTTTTGCCAGCGTTGATTTTAAGGAAGTTATTGCTCGACCACTCCCAAAGATCTGAAAGCGCTTTTTGAGACTTTGTAAAAACTTCATTTACATCATGGCCGGTTACGAACAGACTTGTGTCATCTGCGTACATTACAACAGAAACGTCTTCATTTATTTTGGTAACATCGTTTACGTACACATTAAAAAGAAGTGGCCCCAGGAGGCTTCCCTGTGGAACTCCAGAGGTAATACTTTTAAAAGAGGATACGCAGTTATTAATTGCAACGCACTGCTGACGATGATTCAAGTAATCATCAAGCAAGGAATGAGCTATACCACGAACGCCATAGCAATACAATTTCTTTAAAAGAGTATTGTGGTTTATACAGTCAAAGGCTTTTTGAGTAGTCTATAAAAACACCAAGAGTTACTTGGTTTTTTTCGATGTTATAAAGAATTATTTCTTTTTTTGTTAGTAAGGCTGTTTCCGTTGATTTTCCCTTGCGAAATCCATGCTGGCAATCGGAAATTATGTTGTGTTTCGCAAAGAAGTCGTTTAAACGATTAATAATTACTTTTTTCGAGGCACTTAGAAAATACTGGGAGTATAGATATGGGCCTATAGTTGGTAACAAGGCTCCTTTCACCACCTTTATAAATAACAGTGACTTTCGCACGTTTCATCGCACTTGGGAAGCAACCGGATTCTAATGACTGATTAAATACGTGCGTGAGAGGAAGGGAAATGATATCTATCACACACTTCACGGGTATAATCTGTACGTCATCAACGTCTACAGCCCTACTGTTCTTTAAGTGCACAAATACTTTCACAAATTTCGAGCTCAGTCATGGGCTCGAAGAAAATACTTTCTTTGCAAGAATTTATCATGCCAACGTCAGAGAAGCCATGTGATGGCTTCACCATATTTACAAAGTGGGAGTAGCAGAGCAGACCCAGATAGACGCTTATTATCAATTGTTAGTTCTGATATCATATCACATGTGTTTCCGCGTTTCAGGACTTGATTGAGAACTTTCCACGCTTTGTCGGGGTGTTTCTGTGATAAATCGCAAAAAAGGTTACTGTAATACAAGGCCTTTGCTTTTTTTAGCTCTGAGTTTAACTGGTTTCGGTACTTTTTAAAAGCTGCCAGCTGGCAGGGGATCTCTTGATGACAGGAAGCGCTTAAAAAGTTTATTTTTCTTGTCGATAATTTTAATGTGTTCCGGTCTAATCCACGGCTTCCTAATGTTTTTCCGTTTTTTGAGACGTTTATATGGAAAAGAACTGTTGTATATTTGCAAAAAATATGGACAAGAATTCTGCGTAGGCATCGGAGGCATTAGTTTTGGTGTAAACCACAGACCAATCTGCTTTGGTGATTCGGTCCCTAAATAAGTCCATATTTTGCGCTGTCATGCACCTGTATCTTACAAGAGTTTCGGGAACACCATCTTGAACCTTTGGGCTCGAGTACGTAAGTACAATAGGATTGTGATCACTTATGTCTGCGCATATTGTACTCACACTGTGAATACAAACATCTACATTTACTATGAAGTTATCGAGTCCAGATTGGCTATGTTCTGTTATACGCGTTGGTGTGGTGACGACGGCCTGGAAACCACTAGCTCGGATTCTATTTAGTAATTCAAGAGAATACATATTTGCACTAAGCACGTTTATGTTACAGTCGCCTCCAAGGAGCATAGTTGCTTGGTTAAACGTGGCGTATTCTAATATTTCGTCTAAAATATCTAAAAAGGCAGCTATCTTGCCCGAGGGAGGTCGGTAGACTACTACAAAAAATTTCAGTTTTATTTCTAACGCAAAGTATATCAAAGTCGGCTGTAACTCGTGTCAATTCTTTTACTAGTTCACATGACTTGTGTCGCGCGATATGCATTGCCACCCCTCCACCACGCATGCCTGTGCGGTTTATATAATAGCGGTGGTAGCCATCAAGCAACAACTTATCGCTATCAGCAGTATACCACGTTTCGGAAAACATGATCACATCAAAGTGAAAACTAAATTCGTCCAACAGCATACTAATTTCATCCTGTTTAGAGCTAAGGGAACGAGCATTTATGTGAATGGCTGAAATCGATTTGTGCGATCGAGGGGGCTGTGGTAACCTTTTAGGAAGGCACAACTCGTAAAAACGCACTTGTATGGTACTGACCAAGGCGGCAGTGCAATGAAGTGGAGAAAATTGAAGGACACTTTGTACATTCCAAAGTGTGTACGGCGAAAGCGTGTGGCCATTCCACTGATTATGCCATGTCTTTTTTTTCTTTTACACTCTCAGTGGGATAAGACACAAACCGAATGGGTGCGTGTTTTCTTCTTTAGTTTTTTACCACGAATCGCGGCGAGACGCGAGACTCATCTTCCTCCGTTCGCATGCGTTAGTATTTTCTCGCGCTTTGCGCATCGTGCAAAGGCCATCCGCGTTCCAGCTCTTAAATTGACGGACCCTTTGTAAATGGGAAAGTGTATTTCGTGAGCGCCTGGGTCCGTTGAGACGGCGTCGGTCAGAATGATTGCAAACTCTGGGCACAGCGACGCTACGCAAGCAAAGCGCGAGCGCTATAGAGTCCGACGCGACCGGCGTCCGTCTGCGCATCCCGGCGGCCACCTGGCTCCGTGCCAGAGCTCGGATGGACGGGCGGACGGACGAACAGACAGACAGACAGACAGACAGACAGACAGACAGACAGACAGACAGACAGACAGACAGACAGACGGACGGACAGACGGACGGATGGACGCCGGACGGAGGTCGGACGGACACCGGACGGAGGTCGGACGGACACCGGACGGACACCAGACGGACGTGAGCATGAGACATTAAAGGCTTTCGCCTTAAAGATTACACCATCTCCCACTAAAGGGAACCATGTGTAGATGCGAAGCAGCGGGCGCTAACGCTTACACTGGCGGCGGCGTTGACGCTGGCGCTCATCGCAGCTATTCACAGAAGAGAAACCTGGGGGGGGCGCAAAGCACGCAGTGATGGACCGGAGTTTCCTACTGGAACATCCCAATCGCTGCTAATGGGCAATGAGAGACAGAATACTCGGACTGGACACAGAGACCCGCAGTCCGCTTTTAGTTAACGCGCACGCTGCGAATTTTTTATCGTTCGACAACGCACAGGAGAAATCTCCCACCGGCACCACCTTGCAGGTCAGGATCCATTGCCATATATACGGGGTGGCCAGTGAACGGTTGTGCAGCGCGAGCAGTCGGTTTTTCAACCAAGAAACTCGCTAGCAGACGCTGCCTGCGTCGGCGTCGCGAGGCGAGAGAGGGGGAGCGCAGGAGAGGGGAAGACGCGCATGCGCAGTGGGGGTGTGGACGCCGCGGGCAGGGATGCCTAGAGGAGAGAGGGGGAGCGTAGGAAAAGAGAAAGGGGGGAGGGTAGGAGGGGAGAGAGGGAGGGGACGCGCATGCGCAGTGAGGGTGTGGCCTCCGCTGGGAGGGATGCCTAGAGGAGAGAGAGGTGGGGAGGAGGTTTTTTATTTTTATTTTTTTTAATGGGTTGGCGCATGCGCAGTGGGGGTGTGGACGGACGGACGGACGGACGCCGGACGGACACCGGACGGACGTGAGCATGAGACATTAAAGGCTTTCGCCTTAATAGGAGATGGGGCTAAACGGCGCGGCTTTGCCAATGCGCCTCGCGGTGCATGAATGCTCTGGAGTTGCCGCTGCTTCTCCGCAATGTGTCAGCATGGGTAATGTAATAATAATAATAATAATAATAATAATAATAATATGTGGGGTTTAACGTCCCAAAACCACGATATGATTATGAGAGACGCCGTAGTGGAGGGCTCCGGAAATTTTGACCATCTGGTGTTCTTTAACGTGCACTGACATCGCACAGTACACGGGCCTCTACCATTTCGCCTCCATCGAAATGCGACCGCCGCGGCCGGGATCGAACCCGCGACCTTCGGGTCAGCAGCCGAGCAGCCGAGCACCCTAGCCACTGATCCACCGAGGCGGACAGCATGGGTAATGTGGGCCTGAAGCTATTTATGTGCCGCTCACTGCCACATGTGCCACTCACTGCCTACTGCTCCGTTCCGGTGCGCTTGAAAGTACGCAGTCGGCGTGCGTCGCGAGCATTCTAAGTGTATGCTTATGTCTCCGACTTTGAGAAAGACCTTCGCGGCGTATTGCTGTAGACCAGAAAAGTCTTCAATAACAGTGAAGAGATGCCGTCGCTTAGAATGGGCTTTTGCCGCGAATTGGGGCTCGATGCTGCGTCACGCAGACCTGTAGTTTAACAGCGAAAGCTCCTATGAGATCACAAGAAGGGCCGATTCTGGCACCGTAGTTGTCCGCCGCCGCCGTCGCTGCCGCCGCCACTGCTGCCACCGGCGCCGCCGCCAGCGGTGTCGGTAACCACTATCGCGCGAAAAAGAAAAAGCCGCCAAGGCTGAGCGAAACGCGCAGCGCAGTCACAGCGAAAGCTCGCAGAGCGGCCTTTCTAGAGCCTTTTTAAAACACTCTTGGGGCAACTACCACAAGAACACTTGCATGGTACCCACTGTAGTAACGTGAAACGTCAGCCCTAGAACAGCGCTAGGGCTGTTTGTATCTTGTATCTGTTGCGGCCGGCGACGTCACAGCGACCTTATATATATATATACTTGCTAAGTACTGAAAAAAAAAGCTGATTCCTGATTGTTCAAGCAGTGCCTCAGTTATTTCATGTAGCGACGACGATGGGATCACAGCGACGCTTTCGCCGTGAACAACAGGCTACTCACAAGCAGCCGCGTCTTAACTTTCTGTGATGCAGGAAAGCCGATCGGACTGTCGTGTGACGCGTCAGTGCATGGGCTCGCGGCAATTATCTTATACTACACGGGAGAAGGCGAGCAGCCGATAGCATTTTGCTTCGCGAACGACTACGCCGGCAGAAAACATCTACGCGCAGGGAGAACGCGAGGCCCTTGCCTTAATTTTCGGGTTGAGAAAATTCCACCGTTACCTGTGCAGAAGGACGTTCGCCCTGTATACACACCAGCAGCCACTCGTGGGTATTCTGGGACAAGATAAACCAGTGCCCAAAAATCGCCGTGACCCGCATGCAACGATAGCTGATGACGCTGGCAGCTGATGTATCAGCTGAAGTATCGACGCGTAGGGTCAGTTTGCACCGGACTTTCAAGCACCGGCGCATTTCAGTGATGGAGTACTGGGCTGCCGCGAATAGGGCCTGGCTTCGAATCCCATTCTGTCCTTGGTAGTTCTTATTTATTTACTTACATTCTTATTTCGCGTGATAGCGGTTGCGGGCACCGGCGGCGGCGCGCAACTACGGTGCCAGAATCGGCCCTTGTTGTGATGTCAACAGCTTTCGCTGTAAAAAACAAAAACAAACAAAAAAAAACTTCCCCATCTCCCGCTAAAGGGAACCATGTGTGGATGCGAAGCCGCGGGGGAGATGGTTAGCTTGAGCGGGAGAAACGTCACTACTCTCGTTTCGCGGCAGCGGCCCAGGCGCTCATCGCGGCGCTGCACAGGAGAGAGAATGAGGCGCGCTCCGTCATTTTTATACCGCGGAACTACCGTGATGCCCCCAGCGAATTATGCAGCTGTCGCACCAACTGTCGCGCGCCGCTCCATAAGGATTCCCAGAGGAGAACGGAGGGGACCGTAGGAGAGGAAAGGGAGGGCACGCGGATGCACTGTCGGGGTGTGGGACGCGGAAGACGCTCCGTAGAGTAGAGGATTCCTGGAGTAGAGAAAGCGGGGTGAGCGTAGGAGAGACGGGGAGAGGACGCGCATGCGCTGTGGGGATGTCACACGAGGGCGCCACTCCGTAGAGTAGAGGATTCCTACAGCAGAGAAAGGTCCTGAGCGTAGGAGAGAGGGGGCAGAGGACGCGCATGCGCTGTGGGACGCGGGCGCCGCTCCGTAGAGTAGACGATTCCTAGAGTAGAGAAAGGGGGCGAGCGTAGGAGAGGAGTGATAGGGGACGCGCATCCGCTGTCGGGGTGTGGGAAGCGGGGACCGCTCTGTAGAGTAGAGGATTCCTAGAGGAGAGAAAGGGGGTGAGCTTAGGAGAGAGAGAGGGAGGGGGACGCGCATGGGCTGTGGGGGTGTAGGACTCCCGGCGCCGCTGCGTAGAGTAGAGTATTCGTAGAGAGGAAGGGGGTGAGCGCAGGAGAGAGAGAGGGGGAAGGAGACGCGCATGCGCTGTGGTGATGTGGGACGCGGGAAGGAGGGACGGACTAAACCCGCCCAAACACATGCAAGCAAGATCAAGGAATGGAGTGAACCTGGGCGACACACACCACCTGCCTAGCCATTGCTAAGCAGCCTCTCTGGGCTCTCGGCCATGACTCTGGTGACTGTAGTGGTGGTTGAGGGCCTTATATTGTACTACAGTGTTCTGGTTCGCATAGTGGGTGCTTCCCTACTTCATGAAAGTGGCCCGACGCGGGACGTGGGACGGACGCGGGAGGAACGGACATAGACCCGGGCATAAGATGCTTCGCATCTAAAATCACCGCCGAAGCACTCCGTACAAATGGTTAA
The DNA here is from genome assembly GCA_030522465.1 of Rhipicephalus appendiculatus. NCBI lineage: Eukaryota > Metazoa > Arthropoda > Arachnida > Ixodida > Ixodidae > Rhipicephalus > Rhipicephalus appendiculatus. The sequence continues at coordinate 18,547 of JALIZH010018456.1, forward strand.
CCAGCGAACCTGAAATGTGCGGCCCCGGTGTTTAACAGTGGGGCCGCAACGCCGCTTCTTCGGCGCGCCGTTGCTGCAAGCGTTTGACCCTGCAAGCGTCGTAGGGTACGACGCTCAGAACGACGTAACTCATAGCACAGCCAATGGAGACCGCTTGTGACACAGATGCCGAGCGGTTTTTCGTTTCTCCTAGCCATATACAGCTTTCGCTGTAAAAGCTTCCCCATCTCCCGCTAAAGGAAACCATGTGTGGATGCGAAGCCGCGGGGAGATGGTTAGCTTGAACGAGAGAAACGTCGCCGCTCCCCTTTCGCGGCAGCGTCCCGGGCGCTCATCGCGGCGCCGCACAGGAGAGAAAATGAGGTGCGCGCGCTCCGCCATTTTCATAGGGCGGAACTACCGTGGCGCCCCCCAGCAAAGTATAAAGCTGTCGCACCACCTGGCGTGCGCGCCGCTCCGTAGAGCATTTCTAGAGGAGAGAACGGGGTGGACCGTAGGAGAGGGGAGGGGACGCGCATGCTCTGTGGAGGTGTGGCACGCGGGAGCTGCTCCGTAGAGTGGAGGATTCCTAGAGGAGAGAAATGGGGTGAGCATAGGGGAGAAGAGAGGAGGAGAGGACGCGCATGCGCTGTGGTGGTGCGGGACGCGAGAAGGAGAGACGGACTAAGCCCCCTCCAAACACATGCAAGCAAGATCATGGAGTGGGGGTCAACCTGGGCGACAGACACCACCTGCCTAGCCATTGCTAAGCAGCCTCTCTGTTCTCTCGGCCATGATTCTGATGACTGTGGTAGTGGTTGACGGCCTTCATATTACTACAGTGTTCTGGTTCGCATAATGGGTGCTTCCCTACTTCATGAAAGTGGCAGAACGCGGTACGCCGGACGCGGGAGGGACGGACATAGCCCCAAGCATAAGATGCTTCGCATCTAAAAAAATCACAGCATATCCGCGGAGTGAATGATGCGTGGTCGAAGCTCCGGAGGTACATCATCGAAGACGTGATGGTGGTTGGTTGCATGTGGTCAAACGGTATGCATGCGAGACCATATCGCGATGCCATGTGTTGTATGGCATCGCGATCGTAATCGTCATCAGCGTCATGGTTATGACGCGTAGTGGACACATTCCATGAGGTGTGCCGTGATGGCAGCGTCATCGCCATGTGTAGTATGGCATTGCGATCGTCATCGTCATCAGCAGGTGGCTACTACTACAAACATGGGACGCAAGACCCACGGGATAAGGAGCTTCGCCCCTAAAACGCCAGGCCTGCGCGAATGCCCACCAGAGTCACAGCGAAAGCCGGAAAAACGCCATTTCTAGAACCCGTTGCAAACTCCCATGAGGCTACTCTGGAGGCATGGCGCGTTCTCCAGCAGCGTGGTGACTCGGTTCACTTGGTGCCGGACCTGGAACCGGTTACCCGAGCACCGAGGGCTCGTGGTTCGTGTCCGAGGGTATCGGAAGTGTGGGGGGAGCTGGTTCCACTGGAGGGACTCAGCTTCCCTGTCTCTCGCGTCGTCCACTTTTGTAGAGGTGCCGGCATGTAGAGACCGCAGTTGATCGGCGTGGACAAAACGAAACCGACATGAAGTCTGAAGCCTCGTCGGACGGGAACTGTGGCCCGTTATCGCTTACCAGCGTTTCCGGAAGTTCGTACGCGGCAAATGTGCCTCGAATTTTTTCGAGTGCTTCCTATGCATCAACGATCACAACACTTCAGTGTGTGGTGTTTGCCGAATAATTTCGTTCTACATTTTACATCACCCTAACTACGTCTTTAATGGCCGTCACCAGAGTGAACTACGTCCTTCATCGCTGTGAACAGAGTGAAGTACTTTTCCGGGTGATGAGCGAGCATTCGTCCTTCCATTTTTCGAATAAATATTTTATGCTTATCCACCTTGGAATGACAGCATAATGAAATTGTTAGAAGCCGCTAGTTGCAGAGGGAAAATACGGTTTCCTCGTCTTTTTACTATACATAACACAGAACTATAGCTGTGACATCTCCAGTATAGTTGCATAATTATAATTTACTCAGCCTGATAGCAAACCGGGGGATGTTTGTCGCTGTTTTTGCACCAGAACCATAGTCCCAAATTCTCCAATAATAACCGAACAGCTACTGCGCACTTCGTTTTTCTTTGTTTTTGTTTTTAAAGAAGATAGTCTTTCTTGGAATACTTCAACGCAAAAAATTTTGGTCTTTTTTGCCTGTCTGCCCGTGACCCGATTCAGCCACTCGGCCAAACATTAACCACTTTCTGAACGCCCAGCCATCTTGAACTGGTGTTATCATGCATACCTCTGAACATATTCGATCAAAAAGCAAATACTGCGCATACCTGAGGCGCAACATTAATATGTAAGTGTCAGGTCGTGTGTTCTTTTATTAGAAAATACACAGGTACGCAATTCTAAAGACCCTAGTGTTTTTTAGGCTGCGCTGAAAATGCGACGCTGTGCTGCCGCTGGCAGTGGCCCTTGGTCACGATGTAATGCCCTTTGTTTAGCAGAAGCTCATGTTTTTCCATGGCGTCAATATCTCGCGCAGCGCCTCCTCTATTTTATCAACGCCAGCCAGATGCGGCCAATTCAACGTATAGTAGGCGCTGTCTGAGGCAAGGCAAAACATAGTAGTACGGCCGGCATGAGACTATCGTCTTTCGACGACATTTGCAGCGAAGCACGCAGATACGCGGCCAATTTTTTCAACCAAGAATCTCGCTAGCAGACGCAGAGGGGGAGCGTAGGAGAGAGAAGGGGGGGGACGCGCATGCGCAGTGGGGAGTGTGTCAACGCCGCGGGGAGGGATGCCTATAGGAGAGAGGGGAGCGTAGGGGAGGAGAGAGGGAGGGGACGCGCATGGGTAGTGAGGGTGTGGTCGCCGTGCGGAGGGATGCCTAGAGGGGGGAGAGGAAGTTTTTTTTATTTTTATTTTTTTTTGGGGGAAAGGGTCCGCGCTGCATTGCGGTGTCCATTCGGCCGAGCGGTAACGAAGAGCGTTCACTGGGTGAGCTCCCGGCTAAGAGAAAGGAGGCGCACGTGCTGAGAAGTGTTGTGCGTCGCCTTGAGCGGCGCCGCCATTTAGTGAGCATTCCTGAAATCACCGGAAACCCGGTGCAATGAGCGGAGAAGTGTACACGCCACCGCCATCGCCGCCATCGCCGCCTCCGCCGGACAAGGCGCGAGCTTAAGAAGCTTGCCGGACAAGCTCCTAAAACTAACCTCGGCAGCATTCACCTGACGACAGCAAAAAATAACTATCATGGTCCCAGCATGAACCGAACCAATGGAATCTGCATAGCAATCAGATATTCTACGACAGCGCCACGCCATGTCTCGAACTGCAGAGAAAAAGGACCCTATGCAGGCAGGCGTTATGTTGGTGAAACGTCACTTGTGTTTGCAGTTCTGGCTATCTAACTTTATAAACATTACATATGTACATTTGTGATGCTAGCGTCATGTCGGGTTAACGTCAATTTCATACTTAAGTGCCATCCACTGTAATTGGCCCATTAAGCCTTATCCGAAACTACCATCCTCGCAAACACAAGTGCTAAATATCAGCTCACCGCTTCTGGTGTTGGTAATACATGTTTCTGTTGGCATCGTTACACAAGTGTAAACAATTGCTTCTATGAAACATATCCGACTCTTCGACATATGACTGTGCGTACATCATTTGTACGTATCTTAAAGGGCGCCTCGCCAGGTTTGACGATTTTGAGCTGACGAGCGTAATTCATAGAATGAGCGTTCACGATCACGTCTGCCAAAATTTGCAACGCTACGCGCCGCGGAAATGGGTCAAATTTCAAGCTGAACGCCGCTTGCCCTTCAGCTCGTGTGCTCGCGCGTAGAGAATGAGGGGATGACGTACGCGGTGGAATGGCCCTACGCAGACGGTAGTGCTGTGACGTCGGTCCTCTACGTAGACGACTGTGCTCTGAAGTCGACAACAGTAGCACGTGACACTGCGAAAATTATTTGACACGACGTGTGTAGTTCGGTGAATTTGTTGCTTGAATAGATGAATAAAACTTGAGAATGAGACGCACAACGGGAATGTGTGCGTCTTTTAGATGTGAAGCATCTTATGGCGAAGCTTAATCCGGTGGTGGTGGTGGTGGTGGTGGTGTGCCGCGTGCCCACCCTTATTGCGCATGCGCAAACCCTTTAAAAAATAAAAATAAAAAAACCTCCTCTCCCCCTCTCTCTCCTCTAGGCATCCCTCCCCGCGGCAACCACACCCTCACTGCGCATGCGCCTCCCCTCCTCTCTTACACTCCCCCCCTCTCCTCTAAGCACCCCGCCGGCGGCGTCTACACCCCCACTGCGCATGCGCGTCCCCCTCTCTCTCCTCCCCCTACGCTCCCCCCTCTCTCCTCTAAGCATCCCTGTCCACGGCGTTCACACTCCCACTGCGCATGCGTGCCACCCCCTCTCTCTCATCTCCTACGCTCCCCCTTCTCGCCTCGCGACGCCGACGCAGGCAGCGTCTGCTAGCGAGTTTCTTGGTTGAAAAAACCCACTGCTCGCGCGGCACAACCGTTCACTGGCCACCCCGTATATATGGCAATGGATCTTGACCTCCAAGGTGGTGCCGGTGGGAGATTTCTCCAGTGCGTTGTTGAACAATGAAAATTCGCAGCGTGCGCGTTAACTAAAAGCGTAGTGCGGGTCTCTGTGTCCAGTTGGAGTCTTCTGTCTCTCATTGCTCATTAGCAGCGATTGGCATGTTCCAGTAGGAAACACTGCTCCATCACTGCCTGCTTTGCGCCTCCCCAGTTTTCTCTCCTGCGTAACGCTGCGATGAGCACCAGCGTCAACGCCGCCGCCAGTGTAAGCGTTAGCGCCCGCTGGTTCACATCTACACATGGTTCCCTTTAGCGGGAGATGGTGTAATTTTTTCAATTGTGTTTCGTGAATTGCCCCGATATGCCGGGCTAATGTGCCTCAGTTTCGCATGCGTTCGTGTCCCCGCGGTTAGTACTTTCAGCAGACGCCAGCCCTGGAAACGAAAGTATTGTTCTGGCGCGTTAGAGTACTCATTATGCTCATTTACGCTAGCGCGTCCAAGTAAACGTAAATTCGGCACTGGCTCATGATGCCGCCACTCGTGCCAGTGAAATGTCGCAGTTTTCGTGCGCACCGAGGCGTCCATCCCGCAGAAACAGCCAGCGCTCGTAGTGTCTTCTTCTTGTCCTGTCTGTTGCGCTTTAAACAATATGCAGCCAGCAGACCACAAAATAACGCTGGTCAACAAAACAACGCCGCACGTGTGCTCGGGGGTTGGGCTAGCTTCGGGCACATCATGCACACGTGACCTTGCGTGCCCATGAAGTGTTCCTCTCGCTCGGATGCCGGAGAAGGTAGGGAAGAGGTTTGGCTTGCGAAGGCTACGCGGGGCCACCGGCAAGGGTTTCAAGCTCGCCTCCTCGCATCATGGTTTCGCGCCGCTTCAAAATATCGCTTTTCTCAGCTCGTAATGAACTGACTGAAAAAAATTCCTTGTGGCATAATGCCCTTCATCGGACTGCTGCCAGAGTCTAACTAAAATTTGTTATGGGGCCTAGTGAGGGGCCCTTTTAAGCGTCATTCCGGAACGTTTCGCTCAATAAAGAAATTACAACCCAGTCACCTTCCTTCCGCATGCTTCGCATAGCATCCATTCCCATGATACTTGGGATATACTAATCTTTTTAAATGCGAATGTATTTCTTAGTCGGGCTATGTAAGGCGTCCGTCGGTGTCCGCATCTCTCCGCTCTCACTCCCTCTCCCATAGCAACAGCTGCGGGCGCGCGCGCTTATCCTCGCCCCTAGCAACCGGAGCAGGTGGTGCGGGCGGAGTAGCGGAGAGTGAGGGAGGAGCGCGCTCTGGTGTGTGAGGGCGCTCGCATCGCGGGAGCTCCGCGGAGCTCCCGCGTGTGTGCGGAGAGTGTAGGAGAGGGTAGGGGTGCAGTGCTTCGCCACTCCTTGTCTCGCCGTTCGCTCTCTCTCCTCCCTGCGCCCCACTCTCCCGTCCGCTCGCTCGCACGTATATATATATATATATATATATATATATATATATATATATAAAAAGAAAAAAAAAAAGAAAACAAAAAAAAAGTAAAAAAGTAAAAGCAAAAAAATCCGGCGCTGCGCCGTGTGCTCCCCGACCGGGCTTGCAGAAATCAGGCGCATTTTCCTTCTTCGAACCACAACCGCCATATAAATGGAGGAGCGCGCGCGAAATGCATTCGCATTTCCTCACGATTCCCTTCGGGGAGGTGGGGGGCATTTTTTTTTTTTTACTGTGGCTCACGTGTGTGTATCGAGTTGCAATTTTCCACTATTGGTATTGCAAATTTACAGGCTGTTTCACACTTGAAATCTCGGAGCGCGTGGCATCATGATGCGGCCAGCATCGTTGGACAGCCCGTGTAGAGGATGGCGCGCCAGCGACATTTTCAT